>AWOL01S0086007.1:0-28813 GCA_000715115.1 Nicotiana otophora
ATATATATATATAATGCAATAAGAGAAGAAAGAAATATCAACAAAAGGAGATATATAAACAAAAAATAAAAGCTAATCTCATCATCCATCAACGTAGAGAGTCCACTTCTTTGATCCTTGAGTTTGTTCTGATTGATACTCATGACCATAAACAAATATAATCTCGCAATATATAATCAACATATTAAAATATCAGTCTTTTGCATGATAGGAGGAGGTGAAAAAGAGTCAAAGCAGAGTAAATTCAGTTTAGTGGCAGATTTTTCCCAGAATAGTATATATATATATCGATAACTTTGTCATAAAATATTACACACGCCACGATCTGCAGAACGACCTCGAAGCTCCTCAGTCTCCCTTTGAGCTCTCTCCAAATATTCTCTCAACTTGCGAATCTCGTCATCTGATTTCTTCTGTGCTTCTTTCGCACTTAGCTCTGCCTCCAACCGAGCAGCCTGCTCTTTCGCCAATTGCTCTTCAAGCCTATGTGTTGTATCCTTCAGCTTTGACTCAACCTGTCAAAGATGAAACAACAGCTATATAAAAAGCCCAAAGGAGGCGCTACCTTGCTATCAGATCGCAGACCTAATTCATAGATTATAACGTACTTCCTTAGCACCAAAATACTACATACAATTCAACAAAGTTGTATTTGTATCGTGAATTTTCAAATAATCTTTTTCATCTTATCATTCTATAGTTATGTTTTTAGGATATATTTGGAAGAATACTTTCCACATATATTTTTTCCAAGTTGAATTAATTCATTTACGAAATTGAGACATAATTTGCAGTTTGACCCTTGTTGAGTGAATCAAATTATCTGCTTTGGGGGACAGAGTAAATGTCCAGCAGAATGACTTACAAATGCATATGAAGTGAAGTACTTTACTCTAGGTAGAGGGAACAAGACAGCTAAAATTACTATTCACTGCTCATAAGCGATATGATGTTCCAAACATGCCAAGTAAAGTCCAGAAACATGAAAATCTAGAAAGCTAAGGAAGATTGTTCAGACTTTCTCTGGAGCCTATGGCAAAGTCTAATATTTACCATGATTTCCAAGCGAAAAAGCAGTGCCAATTAAAAGTTTCTTTGTCGAAACCTACTATAACTACAGAATTGTATTACTCAAACAGAATAGTAGAAGGTAGCCATTAGCGCAATCCCTTGCTATTACTAAAAATGTATTGCACGATTAGCAGAGGCATCATTTGGCAATATGATATACAAGTTGATCAATGACTGATTAATTTATTAGTAGTAGTAGAAAAGGTTCAATAAAGATCAAACATACCACTTCAGTTATTCGCCTCAGTTGCTCTTCATATGACTTCCGCATTTGTTCCTTCAACTCTAATATCTCTTGCTTCGTATATCCTACCAAGTTATTAACCTCGGTTGCTTGATTTTGAAGTTTGATGGCTCCTTTCTATACATGTAACATTACAATTAATAAGTAGCCAAATTGCTGGATGAGGTCAGTTTGATTGATAATACATACCTTTAATTCCTTGAACAAGTCATCTGTATATGGTTTTCCACCATTATTCTCTACGACCACATTTACCAGAGAAAGTAGTTGTTTCAATTGGTCGGCTTTCTTCAAATGATCTTTAGACTTGTTATCAAAAAGCACTCGCCTGTTTCCACACATGGCGAGGATATCCTAGATCATAAATACAAAATACTTTTAAGTTGAATATATCTCATACTTGTGTACAAAATACTTCAAGTTGAATATATCTCATACTTTCACAAGTTTGAAGAGGAAAACAAGAACTAACAAAGCCAACTAAAGTTCGACGATTGAATACTAACAACATATAGCTCTATCAGTGGAAACACTTCTTTTTCCTGACTTTTTGAAAGGGAAAAAAAAGTCTGTGGATCGCAATGTTCAAGATGCATTGTAATTTTTCTCCCCATTTTCTTGTTCTTTAACCCTTCAAACCCTGACTGCAACATAAAACCATTAACTGGTGCTGATTTTGCTAGATCATCAACACAGATAAAGTCCAAACTATCTTATTTAATTCCAAGAATTTGAAAAGAGAAAACAAGGCAATCAAAGTACCTAGCTATGTTATTAGAAGAACTTCATTCCTTTCTTGTTTTTTGTAGTTCCTTATTTTTTTGGTTATTATAAATCAAGTCAGATGATTGGATCATAATCGTTTTCCTTTTACCATCCAACCACAGAGAGCAACCATTACTACCAACTCTTGCTTCTCCTGCCCCCCCAAAAAAACCCCCCCAAAAAAAATTCCTCACATCTTCTACTAGATTCATCCCACAAACTAATGTTTCTCAACTATCAAGATGATTAAATCTCCAAAGTGTTGGGGGAAAAGAAAAAAAAAACTCTTGAACAGAAGAATTTTCTAAATACAAATACATTTGACAAATAAAATCAATTAGCTTACTGAAGATAAGGTTGCATGAGATTATATCTAAGCACATTATATACCTTTAAAGGCTCAGGGCAGTCACGACCTAGGTAATCGTCCAGAGTTTCGTCATTGTCCTCAAGATCATCCCCACCAGTGAAAACCAAAACCATGTAATCACTAATTTTGCCCCCAAAGAACTCCCTCAGACTCTGAACAGCAGCTTGTTCTTCTCTTGAAAAGCGAGTACGCACAGATAAAACTACAAGAACAGCATGAATCCCATCCTTGGCCATGTTGATGCATTTAACAATTTCATTTCCAATAAATTCAGGTTCAGCAGAAAAATCAAATAATCCTGCAATTCCGACAAAGTCAGCTAGTTTGGACTTTGATGTAATCAAACAACAGATCAAAGATCCAATATAGAGCATCTATACATGGGGAATTTTCTAGTGTTGAGGCCACATTGTTCAGTATGTTAACACGTTCATTTGCAAATCTGATGCACCGTGCTTTATCAGTCTCTTTAGATAACTCAGGAACAGTTAATACCATATGAGGAATGAAAGAAAACACAGTAAGACCGTCTCACCTGGTAATTTAAGATCTATAAAGAAGGATACTCCCATCAATAAGTTTATAGTTTACATACTTAAACAAAACAAGATATACATAATACACTCACAGTTCCGAGATTACACAACGACCAATTGAGAATTCTTAGAAAACTTTTTTCATGCCTTTTTATGTGCTAAAATTGGGATTGACTTTTTTCAGCACTATAATTCTTTTGAACATGTCAATCGTCAAAGCATATCACTGTATATAAAAAGTACTCCACATGCCAGTCAAACACAACACAAATATAGATACTAACATTTCATAAAGAAATCTGCATTATATTCCACCTTTACTTAACAACAAAACATTTGTTCGAAAATCATTAGTTATAAACATCAGACAGAGTAGTACTTGACTTACTTGAACTCTTATCAATTATAAGATACTATCTTTATAATACAAATATAGCTTGTTGCAACAACTAAGGAAAAGAAAGGATTTGCATCATATACCAGGGGTATCAATCACATCGAGTATTTGGCCATCTTCTAGTACAGTCCTCTGCAGCTCACAAGTACTTGTAACACCAGCTGAGCTAGACATTGACCTGAACGCCTTTCTTCCAAGAATGCTATTGCCTGTAGCACTTTTACCATTACCTGTACGCCCAACCAGAACCAGTGTCCGAGCTCCATTTGCAGCGAATTCCCAATCATCACTTATTGCACTTCCACCCATCTTATGTTATTGAATCAAAGAACATAAAATGAAGGAGCAGTTGGGTAAATGGTGAAACAGTAGGGTCAAAAGATGCTGCTGTTCAAAGAGTACAACACTGATAGCTATATGATCATATAAGCATTAATGCATTATCAACAAAACAAACTTTTCTTAAATCAAATGTCAAACCTGGAAAGTAATGCATGTGAACAGTAAGTGAAAGTAAGTAAACTCTTAAACAGTAGGTTCCAGTCAAAGCTAGGCTTTTTCTTCTATGGAGGTAAACGAATTATGTCTAACTATAATAGTTTCGGAATGGTTAATGGATGAAAAGAGGTAAGGAAATAGATGAATGAGAATACAGACAGTTTAAGGGGCTATTCAAGGTTTTCATGCAATACTATAAGATCCCTAATTGTTTTTTCGACTGTTATCTTGGTGGTTTGTATAAGCTCGAGATTATTGGATCTAGAAGGAGTTTGAGGCATGTTCCTGAAAATTCCAATAAGCAGACTAAAGGGATGAAGTTGAACTCTAAAACAAAGTAAGAGAAGAGAGCCTTAAGAATTTCCCCTGACAACCCTACAATTAGGTACAATCAATCTACTAATGACCGCAAAAAAACATAATCAGCTTGTTTGAAAACCTTTTAACAATTAATATCTGCATAAGATAGCTTATAATGCGGACAAAATCTGTAAAGAAAAGTCACAGAAATCTTGAATACTGGTTCAACAAACTATCATACTGGTCAGAGACATATTTCGGAATAGCTTGATAAATAAGATAGATAGGGCGAGACTTGAATGTAAATCTCCTTTGAAGTCCCAAGGCCTCAATCAACACCAGGTTAGACATTGAAAAATAACACCAGACTAGCACCCAAGTGTGTGGCTTAGGGGTCAATGGTGTGAGTTGAAAACCTTGGACGCCACATTTCAAGTCCCCATATTTGGGTAGAGTTATCCAATACTTGTACTGGTTGGAAGTAGAGGTACCAGAGGGAGTTAAGGTGCGCTCAGTTATTAAAAATAGTAATAATAACATACTAGAATCAAACTCAAACACCTTAGACTAAGCAAACAATCGGCAATATCAAGTGACTATCATGCCCAATTTCTACTCCCCCCCCCCTCCCCCAAACAAATAACTACTGTAGTATTACTACTAGAACACCATATATTCTCTCTATATGGTCAACTAGAATTGGTAGAAAACAATGCCAATGGATCAAAAAATTAGTACTAATAAACAACACACACAAAAAAATAAAAACCCTCCAAAAATATAACTATAAAATCAGCTTTATCTAAAGCAGCACAGAACGGGGCTGATCCCAAGCAATTCCAACTGGACTGTGCTCATTCTTTCATACTGATAATTTGCAGTACAATTGACATAGAAAGCAGAGAAATACTACCAAATAACTTAGCATCTTTCCATACCCCATACCTCTGATCAAACTTGTATAATTTAAAACATGAAACAAGTTTCAATGCAGAAAAAAAACATTTTTTTTCTCACCCTAATAGAATTAAACCCTATTATCAGTTGAATATCCCCAATTCAATCAATCACTTCATTCCAATTTCTCGATTTTCCCCTTTTCATAAGATCATTAAAAAGGTTTTAATCAAAGAGAAAAACAAAATCCCAATTCATGAATTAAAATCTTTATGTGAAAAAAGAAAATAAGATTATACTTTGCTTACCTTGAGAGTTGCTAGAGAGAGAACCAAGAAGCTGTGTTTTCAGAAGAAAAAGAAATAATAACCTAATCAAAATCAGTATAAAAAGCAGAGAGACAAAATCTAAGATAACTCTATGACTTAATCGATAAGTAAGTAATTGCCAAGAAGTTGCAAAATACTTGTCAACATAAAATACAAAAGGAATAGAATTATATCACAAATAGGAGTGTTACTCCACCATACTTTATTATTTAGATAAAAAATATTTTTCATTTAATACGTAGTATACTACATGTACGTCTTCTCCATTATATTCAAATTGACTTTTAAGTTTATGAATGCCAAAATTAATTTGAGAAATTAACTTAAATAGATGCCCTCCCAAATTAATTTTAGACTCTCTGTAATCTAGGTTTGGTAATCTCTTTAGATCTTTTAAGATTATGAAATTATTTTTCTTTTCATTTTTTTTAGTTTATGCTATTAGACTTACTAATATAGAAGATAGTTTGTTATTTATGGAATAGAAAAGTAAATAGATATTAATCAAATATATTTGATACTCCGATTTTATTAATGAAAATCAAAACTTAAAATTCTATCTTATCATTCAAAATCCACGATACCTAGCACAACTTGTGGTCGAGGGTCTTCACCTAGCAATGAGCAATTACTGGAATCATGTGGGTGAACAACATTCTACAACCACTAGCTCCACAACTAAATCCAAACCTAGTGCAAGAACTGAGAGCACAATGAAATCTCCCTCCCACCTTCAATCTAGTTCCCATACTTCCACAAAACCTAGGATTGGATCTTCCGTTCTTTCCACCAGAAGCCCTAATTGTCCTCAATCCTATTCTAATGCAATGGGAGGCACCACACCCAGCACCACCTCCCCAACCACAACCACAGAACCCAAACATGCAAATGCATATGGAGGAAATGATTCTCAACCCTCCAACAGTTCCAAATGTAGGCAACCCAATGGAAGACGAAATGAATGAACAAATAGACTTAGTAGGAGAATCAGTGGTGGAATTATCAAACCTAGACGAGGTAAAAGTGCTCATATTCAAGGAAACACAAGAGAAGAGGCACATACTTGCATGCCCTCAGAATTTTCTCAAATGCTCAATGGACATACGTCCACCACAAGATCCAACGGTGGGCAACAGGGCAATGATCCTAGTTCCTTCTCTAAGGAGAAACTCAACAACCCCTAGGGATGTGATGGTAAATGGTCACGTACATGCACAAGATTTTAATATGATTAGTCCCATTAATATTATTATATGAAATATAAGGGGAGGAAATAATGAAGATTTTAGGAGGAACTTTAGAGAGTTAATGATGCAACATATCTCTTGTATTGTCACACTTCTTGAGACCAGAATGCAATTCCATATTTCATTTCTAAATGAATTTGGATTCTCCGATATGATTGAAGTCCCGGCAGATGGTCAAGCTGGCGGTATGGTAGTTTTATGGGACCATGCTAAGGTCAATGTTCGCAACTTTGTCCGTAGAAATCATGAAATCTATGCAACCATTGAGGTATGTCCTACTAAATTCATATGGTTATTTTCATCAATATATGCTAGTACTAATTCTACTACTAGAGACGAAATGTGGGAAAATATTAAAAATATTTTTGCTAACTATAAAGGGCCATGGCTAGTGGAAGGGGACTTTAATGATGTTTTTAAAACAAATGAAAAATTAGGAGGGAGACCACTGAACCGTAGGTGTGTTTTTAAACTTTGGTCTAGTATCAATTATTGTAATCTACTTGATCTTGGTTGTAAAAGTAGTAGATACACTTGGTCTAATAATAGATTTAGTAACAACAGTCTACTTATGAAACGACTTGATAAAGTCTTTGAAAATGATCAGTGGATCCAAATCTATCCAAATGCTACTGCAACTCATCTCCCAAAAACTCATTCGGACCATAATCCATTACTCATAAACCTCATACCTAAACAGTACCATAATTTTTCAAAACCTTTTCGCCTTGAACCTTTTTGGTACAAGCACCCTCAGTTCAAAGAATTAGTTACTAACGCTTGGTCTAACAATCACTATGTAATGGCTTCATCGACCTTTAAAGACCATGTCACTAACTGAAAAAACAAAACCTTTGATGATATCTTTAGGAAGAAAAAACGAATTTTAACTAGGCTCAAAGGTATTCAAACCTCTACTTCTTATCATTCCAGCCCTTTTTTCCAAAATTTGGAAGCTGCCCTAAAAATCGATTTTAATAACATCCTAAAATTGAGGAAGACTACTGGAAACTCCGCTCTAGAATTCAATGGCTCAACGAGGGAGATGCAAATATAAAATATTACCATATTATGGCTACCAATAGGAAAAGAAGAAATAAAATTGTTTTATTTAAAGATGATAATAATAATTGGATCGATGATCCAGGGGCCATCCTTAACCATACTACAGAGTATTTTAGTAACATTTTCACAACAACACACACCTCTAGTGATTGGAATTCTATAAGATATGATCCAAAAAGTCATAACAAGACTGATCTATCCTCACTAGATAACCCCTCACAAACGGAGAGATTATTAAAGCTTGCTTCTCCTTTAAGCCATACAAAGCTCCAGGTCCGGATGGACTTCATCCCTTTTTCTTCCAGAATTATTGGAACATAATTGGCAACTCTGTGATTAATCTCTGTAAAGAAGCCTTCAGTAGTGAAAAACTTCCTGATGGTATAAATGACACTCTTCTATGTCTTATTCTAAAAATTCTCAATGCAAATAACTTAAAAAACTTTAGGCCTATAGGACTTTGTAACACAATTTACAAAATCATTACCAAGGTCATCTCAAATTGATTAAAACCTTTTCTAAACAGCCTCATTAGCCCCTATCAATCAAGCTTCATAAAAAATAGGAAGGCTAGTGATAATGCTATCATTATTCAAGAACTCATGCTCAAAATGAATAAGTATCGTGGTAAAACACACAATATGTTCTTAAAAATCGACCTAGAAAAGGCTTTTGATTGTCTTGAATGGTCCTTCATCTATAGAGCCCTCTCTTTCTTTAATTTCCCCCAAACATTACGAAGCTTAATATGAACTGTATTTCCTCATCAAAAATTACAATCCCGGTTAACAGCTCTAGAACTAATTATTTTGCATCTACTAGAGGTATCAGGCAAGAGGATCCTATGTCCCCATACCTTTTTATTCTATGTATGGAGATGTTGTCTTCTCTCATCAACCACAAAGTAGATATGAGATGCTAGGATCCAATAACTATAGGGAAAAACAACTACCAACTATCGCATTTATTCTTTGCGGATGATCTTACCTTAATGGCCAAGATTAATAATAAATCTATAAAGACTATTAAACATTGCCTTGATCTATTTTGTTCAATGTCAGGATAATCCATTAATAGGGTCAAATTAAAAATTATTATCTCCAAATACTGCCCAAAAGATATATGCAACAACCTTTCTAGTGTCCTTAATATCAATATAAGTCACCATTTGGAAAATACTTAGGTTTTCCCATTACTAATTCAAAACCTAGAGCGACTGATTTTCAATTTGTTATTGACAACATGCTTGCAAGACTAGCTACTTGAAAATCAAACTACCTCACAATGGCAGGTAGGTGCACTCTAGCTACCTCGTACCTAAATTCACTCCCTAATCATATTATGCAGTATACCCTCTTACCCTCAAAGACTCTTAAAAATATTGACAAAATCAAGCGTAACTTCTTATGGGGCACAAATACTACCTCCAAAAAACTACATCTTATAAAATGAACACCATCACCAAGCACAAAAAGGAGGGTGGATTAGGGATTCGTACGGCAAAAAGCAAAAATTTGGTAAACCTAGCCAACCTTTCTTGGAGACTCCTATCAAATGCTCATTCTCCTTGGGTAAAAACTATTCATGAGCTTCATGGTAATAGAAAGAATATTAGAATTTTTATTTGGAATAGCATTATCCAGGGATGGGATATTTGTAGTAAAGGAATTACTTGGATACCCCATAAGTTATTATCTCTCAATGCCTGGAACACTCGTTGGATCCACCAATCCCCACCGTTACGCCAATGCATCTATGGTCCCCTTGCCCAAAAAGATAACTTACTAACCATTAGGGACTTAGGGATTAACAATCAGTGAGGCTTATCAAAAATCTCTATGGAGCTTCATCTACCATTAATAAACAAAATAAAAGCCACCACTCCTAATTCCAATAATTGCGACACCCCTATTTGGTCACTAATCACTAATAGTCACTTTACTAGTAAGTCGTGCTATAATCTATTAGATACTTACCCAATCATAACTCAGGACTTTACTTGGATTTGGGAACTGACTTGTCCCAACAAAATAAAATTCTTACTATGGAAATGCTTTCATAATGAACTCCCTATGAGAACTTACTTAAACCACATTGGTATAAACATTGACCTTACTTGCACTTTTTGTAAGAATGATAAGGAAATAATTACCCATATTTTTTTTGCACTGCACAGCCGTAAAAGATTTCTGGCTGCACTTATGCATAAACATAATCAGCTGGGATTCATCGAGTAATTGACTAACAAATATTCATGACCTTAACTGTTTACTAATAAAGGGAACCATTAATTGAAAAGAAATGTTTCCCTTTTCTATATGGTCTATTTGGGTTAATAGAAACAATAACCTTTTTAATAACACTACTAAGAAAGCTTTTATGCAATATGCTTACAAGCTAGCAGTAGAATATAAACTCCTCACAGAAAAGGAAACTATGCCACAACAAAAAATTCCTATCTCGGTAAAATGACTTACACCTACTTGTAACCATATTAAGCATAACACTGACGGCTCATTTAATGAAGAAACATCTACATGTGGCTTTGGTGGGCTATTCAGGGACAACAATGGTAAATAGGTGCTTGGGTTCCAGGGGTCTCTACCAGGCCTATCTTCCTTGCATGCTGAGCTGATGGCACTAAAGACAAACCTACATCTTGCAATGGAATAAGGATTCACTAACTTAGAAGTGGAATCAGACTCTACGGATGTCATTAACTACTTACAAAATGGTAACACATTGCTTAACAACATTATTCACAAATGCAGGTTATTGATGCACCAAGCGAGAGTGCAAACGATCGAGCACACCTTTAGAGAGCTCAACAAACCAGCTCACAAGCTGGCTAAGCATGCTCTTCGTGTCAACAATGGCAGGGATCTCGAAACTATGCACTATCCACCACCTTTTGTAACCGCCGTCTTATCCAGTGACTATGAAGGTTCTATCTACGTAGTTAAGAATATTAGGAAAGATGCATGTACTAAGCTTGCATCTTTTGGAAACAAAAATGTCCTACGTGACATTACTATGTTATGTAATAGCCAAGTAGGTAATGTCCCTTTGGGCAATGTTGACTATGTAAAGTCTGTTTTATGATTTTAATATAATAGATCCCTGCTTATCAAAGAAAAGTATGTACACAGTAGAAAACAGGTAAAAACTCAACATTGCTATCGACTTGAGCAGTAAGCATATATTTATAATTGAAGTGTTCTAAAATTAGATAATCATACCAAAGTAATACCTATTGTCATGAATAACTATAATTGGTACAGTGATATTGATTCAAAATCTTAATTTGTTCCTACTAAAATTATTAAAGTTAATGACGTTGGGTTCGATTTTGTCCTAGGCCTAAATAATATGGTTATTTACACTCAAAATCGAATAACAATTACATTTGTAAGTGATTTTAAGGATATACGAATTAATTTGATACAAAGCGATAAATTGAGTTGTTATTGAATAAACAAAGACAAGATAAATTCAAACCACACGAGTTGGATAGTTTCAGCCTTAATAAAATAGTCACTCTCCTCACGTCGACTCAACATTAATATCTAGCCTGAAACGGCTATCTCCATCGAAACTCAGTCATGAGTTTCTACGTTCCTCCGCTAGGAACGAGCACACACAAGCCCCCAGATCCACCAGATGTTATGAATTTCCCACCCCTTACCACAAATTCCCAAAGAAACCACAACATTAACACTCAAGCTGTGCATTTGGGGCAAAATCCCAACCCAGAAGATCAGGCTACTTACAGAGGAGCCCTAGGGCTAAAGGAGCAATCTACAAATAAGGGCAGAATCAAACTCTAACACAGAAAGCATGAAATCATCAACGGGAAACCAGTAGTTTCATTCACAAAGGAAGAACATGATCTACTAGCTGAGACTTGCAAATGGACGCAAAAGGTAACTTCGATCAAAATCTCCCCCAAATTGACAAAATTATGGCAGATTTCGCAAGAATCGTGCCTACTAAAGGGCATGTGAAAATTGGGGCCAAAGATGCTAAACATGTCTTCATTGATGTTGAGAATGAAGAAGACTACAATTTAATAGCTTCATATACCTTTATATAATTTGGCGACGACCAATCCATGAAGATACAGAGGTGGACCGCTAATTTCAAACCAAACAAGGCTACGTCTCTAGCACCGGTGTGGATCAATCTTCCAGATCTTCCATGGCATTACTACGAGTGGGTAGCCCTCTGTAGGATTGTTGGGCCTATTGGAACACCAATTGTCATGGATAAAGCCACTCAGATAAAAACCAGACAAACGACAGCAAAAATGAGAATTGAGATAGATTTATTGAAACCTCTGATCACGGAAGTTCAGGTGGCCATTCAGAACCCAGAAGGTATCTTGGAGACATTCAATCAAAAAATCGAATACGAAACAGTCCCCCTTTTTTGCTCTCATTGTAGAATCCAAGGTCACACAAGGGAGGTTTGTCAAAGTGCCCCCAAAACTGATCATGTGGATACCCAAAATAAGGAGCTAGCAGAAGAAGAAAAGAGGAACCAGCAGGCTGAGAGAAACAACAACAACCAGATTAACAAAGGCAGCATATATAGTCCCAATAAGCCCACTTCTAGCACTATCAATAAAAAACATGGAACACAAAAAATAGAAGTCGATACAAATATGAGCGACAAACAAGTCACCAAGGCTTCCACATCTAACTTAGAGGGAGGATGGCAACAAGTGAATAAAAGAAAAGTAAAAAGCAAAAACAACATCGATGTGAGTTCTTCTCCAAAGAACCCACAGACCAGTGAGGACAATCAAGTCATAAGTCAAGGTAACAACTTTCAGCTTAATAGCAATATGTTCAATCAACTAGCTGAGCAGGAAATAATGGAGCAAACGATGAAGACTACCACAGATAAGGAGAACATTGTGCAAGGCAAAACTGAGGAAGATTCTAACTTTATCTTTGGCATGAACTCCAGATGGGACAGAAAACACGACAACAAAACAAAGGAAAGAAAGCAGAACAAGAACGAAATGCACCACCATAACCTTAGAGTTAGGAAGAATAGAAATGTACCCTCGACCTATATGGAGAACACTGATCAACAAGCACAAAGCAACAAGGATTCCTCGAACGGTCATGACTCCAATAATAGCAAAATCGAGACAAGGAGCAGACTAATGTCTCCAATATCAACAACCTGTCCCTAAAGAATCAACACAACATTGGAGGGAGCCAATTTTTCAGAGACAAGTCTATTGACTCCTCAGTGGCAGATCAAAGCCCCCCCCCAATCGTAATACTTCCCATGATTAATACAATATCGTGGAATATCAGAGGTATAGGGTCCAAAGGATCTCTTGAGAGACTCCAAACTTTAAAACTTCAATATTAACTTCCTCTCATCTGCCTACAAGAACCTATGGTGGATAGTGGCAAGATTGAGAAATTCAAAAGAAAGCTGGGAATGCAACATGCCTTCTTTAATTTCTCTAAAAAGGTATGGCTTTTCTGGACTAACGACATCAACATTAATATCCTCCAAGACAAAGAACAACATGTTCACATTAAGGCTGATCACAATAACTACCCCTCCTTCCTTTTAACGATTGTTTATGCTAAATGCTCTGAAGAACTGAGAAGGGAGGTATGGGCAGATCTAAGGAACTTAGCTACTACCATCCAAGATCCTTGGGGGGTCATTGGTGACTTTAATATGATTACTAATAGAGAAGAGAAACTGGGTGGCAGACCTCATAGACTAGTGGAAAGCATGGACTTCATATAATGTCTCAACGAGTGTGGATTACAAGATGTTGGTTTTACTGGTGCTAAAGTTACTTGGTGTGTAATAGGGATCCGCCCCTCACTATATGGAAAAGACTCGACAGATTGGTATACAATTCTGATTGGTTTGATATTCTCAATAGCACAGCTATCACACACCTATCCAGATCATGCTCCACTTCTAGTGAAGTTGCATCACGAAGATACACAAGGAGCCAGATACTTCAAGTTTCTCAACTTCTAGACCGAACATCCTAATTTCATACAGACAGTACATAACATTTGGAGTATTTACATCCAAGGCAATCCCTTATACATCCTGCAGTAGAAGATCAAGAACACTACTAAGGCACTTAGTACATGGTCCAGGGAAACCTTTGGAGATATCTTTGAGGAACTTAAAAGATTAGAAAACCTCATCAGGGACCTAGAAGAGATCTGCATGACCAATAATACTCCAGAGAATAGAAGTGAACTTTCTAAGAGTAAAGCAGAGTTTATAAGATACCTAAAGATTCATGACTCTATTTTGAACCAACAAGCTAGAGTTAAATGGTTCAATGAGGGTGATGCCAATACTGCCTACTTCCATGCAACTATCAAAGAGAAAAGAAGAAAGTTGACAATTAGAAGGATTCAAGATGGAGAAGGTAACTGGCTTGAAGATTATGAGTTTATTGCTAAGGGGGCTGTGAACTTTTACAAGAATCTCTTTTCAGAGAACTCCAGCAACACTGACTTTAGAGCACTAGACTGCATTGAAAGATGTATTACTGATGAGGATAACACTAGAATCAGTGCCATCCCTACTCTCCAAGAAGTCACTGACATTGTGTTATCCATAGATGCTAATAGCTCCAAAGGGCATGATAGTCTAAGTGGGATGTTCTATCACAAGTGTTGGGACATTATATCTGAGGATGTGCATAATGCTGTGAAAGATGTATTCACAGGCTCAACACTTACCAAATTCTACACTCACACTTGTATTGTCATGATTCCTAAAGTTGATCACCCCTAAAGTTTCTCGGACCTCAGGCCAATTAGCCTTTGTAATGTGTCTTCCAAAATCATTTCTAAAATTCTCAACACCAGGCTCTCCAGCATATTACCCTGGGTTATCTCAAGGAACTAATCTGGCTTTATAAAGGGGAGATCAATCTCAGAAAACATAATCCTTGCACATGAGATCATCAGTGACATCAACAAACCAAATAAAGGAGGCAATGTTGTTCTGAAACTTGATATGACCAAAGCATATGATAGAGTCTCGTGGATCTTCCTTGGAAAAATTTTAAAGAAGATGAGCCTCAGTGAGCAATGGATTGATATTATTCACAAGTACATCTCCAATAATTGGTATTATGTGCTGGTTAATGGAAGAAAAAATAGTTTCTTCCAATATGAGAGGGGCTTAAGGCAAGGAGACCCTCTCTTCCCTTCTCTCTTTATTTTAAGTGCTGAATTTTTTCTCAAATGATGAACAATCTTTATAATAGAGTGGGTTACAAAAGTTTTTACATGAATATTAATTGTCCTAAAGTTAATCATCTTTCTTTTGCAGATGACACCATTCTATTTTGTAATGGAAACAAGAGGTCCATGAGATTGGTATTAAGTACCTTAACTGAGTATGAGAAGATCTCTAGGCAACTCATCAATAAGAACAAGAGTTGTTTTGTAATGAGCACCAAGACCAATTTGATTACTATCAACAGAATGAAGGCTATCATTGGCATGAAATACCAAAAGTTCCCAATCAAATATCTGGGATGCCCTCTCACAACAGGGAGAAAGAAGATTGAATTTTATTCAGATATTGTGAACAAAGTCATAGGTAGAATCAGAGGATGGCATACCAAACTCCTCTCCACTGGGGGAAGAGCCATCCTCATCAGACATGTTCTTCTGGCTCTCCCTATACATCTACTAGCTGTAATGAATCCACCAAAAGGAACATTAGAGCTCATAGAGAAATTTGTAGCCAGATTCTTCTGGTCAGGGCAAGATAGTGGAGGAAAGTATCACTAGGCTGCATGAAAAAACTTGTGCTACCCTTATTGTGAAGGTGGTGCTAATTTTAGGAGGCTCAGTGATACCTGTAAAGCTTTTAGAGCTAAACAGTGGTGGCACCTTAGAACAACAAACTCTCTCTGGGGTCCTTCATGATTGCTAAATACTGTGATTTGAAGCACCCTATTACTATTAACTCGAAAAAGGGGAACTCACAAAACTGGAAAGCCATTTGTGACATCAAAGAAGAAATGGAGCTCAATATTGTTTGGAGCATTGGAAAAGGAGATGTCTCATTTTGGTTCGACAACTGGTGCCCATTGGGACCTCTATACAAGATTACTTCCATAGAGGTCTCCCTGCCAAACGTTAAGCTGAATGAAATTCTATAGCACAACACCTGGAATTGGAACATGCTCACCATTCAACCAAATGAAGATACCAAATCTCATATTTTATCCTTGGACATTGAACTAGAGATTAATAGCTATGATAAATCTAACTGGAGCCTTTCCAACTCAGGAAAATTTACCATCAGCTCGACCTGGAACTCTATTAGGCAAAGGAACGACCATAACCCTTTATATAGCAACATATGGACAAAGGACATATCATTCAAGATGTCTTTTCTCTTCTGGAGAGCAGTTGGTAATAAATTCTGCATTGACAAGAGAGTGGCTAGATTTGGAATTACTCTAAACCCCCAATGTTATTGTTGTTGCCCTGCCATCAACCGAACTGAGCTTGAGGACATTAATCACCTATTCTGTCAAGGTGATCTTGCTAGGAAAATTTGGAGGAAATTTGTTGGCCCTTTGGGTATTGGCTGGAATTTCAACAGCCTGAACATGACTCTTTGGAGTTGGTGGAACCACAAATCTTCCAATTCAATCGTGAGATTCATCACCAAGAATCTCCCACTTATCATTTGCTGGGAGCTCTGGAAATTATGATGCTGCAACAATCTTTGCCTTTTCTCAGATTTTCCTCCATTTTCTAAAGAAATGGCAAAGATTTCCAAAACCATTCCCCAGAAAGAAGCTCCTTCTACTTTGCGGCCGGCCACTGAGGCTGAGGAGACCGTTCCGTGTGCAGCCGTTGATGAACCAGTACCTGAACCCCCTTAGAAAATGTTCATCCCGGGGGGATGCTCGGTCAACGTCGATTTCAAGGTCGAAAAGCCTTCCTCCATATAGGGCCGGTGTGAGGAGGTCTCGAGATACATCTACTCGATTACCGAAGAGGTCTTCCCTACGGTCCGAAAAGATTGTAACTGGGCCGATAAAGACATAGTGGTTCCCGACCCCGATGAAGCCATTACTACCTACGACGAGGGATACTTAAGTGTTTACACTTATCTCTTTACACTGGGCCCGGTGGACCCGGTCATCTTAGTTTTTTCCAGAAGGTACAACGCGTGCCTAGGCCAGATTCATCCATCGCTCTGGAAGATCGTGATCTGATGGTAGACTATAATTGCGTATTTTGGCCATTAATTGTACTCTAATTCGCTGCACTTTACTAGTGTTTGAGCTTTAAATAGTATTATTTTGCACTGAGTGTGTGTTTTATTCTTTGTATGAGTGATTCTGAGTTACAATGAGTTTTTGGAGCTAATTGGAGCTATTTTGGAGCTTTGAAGTCTGAGTAAAAGCCCAACAATTAAGTTGGGATCGTGTTCGGGGATCAACGGATAATAGTACATTTAACGGGAGAAACGAAGAGCGAGCAGGAGGCTCACCCAGGTATGTGACCGCGCATGAGACCCCTCCAGCACACACATGAGCATGCACATGAAGCATTACACTGTCTAAAGTGCGCGGCAATATGCGCGATCACAGACCCAGGTGCACGGTCGTGCACGTCCAGTTCCGAAAACGTTTTCCAAGCCTATTTGTGTAATTTTGGAGGCGACTCCTTTTGACTTATATGAAGCCTAAATTGTCTAAAAAGAGGGTATCTTGGATTTTGAGAGCAACCTTTTGGGAGAGAAGATGAAAGGAAGCAACGTACACGCAAAATACTTGATCCAATTCATTCAGTACGAAAGTTTGTTTGATTTTGGGAATTGTAATGTCTTCTTGTTCTTCTAACACTCTTGTGACGAATAAATTCTCCACTATAGAGTAATCTTTCTTAGGGTTATTGGCGGATGTCGTGATTAACTATTATTTGGGTTTTACTCTCTGTTAATTGCACGAATTCATTGAATTGCAAGGCTAATTGTGGTTTTACTTTAATCGAAAGAGAAGTGTTGCTGCAATTTGCATTGTGCCATATTGTTTGTGTTGATTTTACGCCTCTCATAGGTAATCGAAAGAGCTTAGAGAGTTATCAATTAACCTAGTTTAGAAGAATAGTCGAGATGCGTTCTTCGAAAGATCCTTCATTCACTGTATTTGTGCATATGTTCATAGGACCTGTTATTAGGTTGATTAAGGGCACTCTCATTCATTCGGAAGAAGAATTTGAATCCCTAAGGTATCCTAATCATCTGTTGAAATCGAGGGAGTCAATAGAAGTTAAGAGTGAACTTAACACAAAGTTACACGGAATAATAGTTGATCACATATCTTATCACAGCCCTTACTTCTCACCTTGATATTAAATCGTTGCTACTTAGTCATTAGATTGCCATTAGTTTCTTACAATCGATAATCTTAGTTTTATCAGTACTTGATAATAACATAAATCAAAGGTTTATTATCCTGGATAGCGTTAAGCTGAAGATTTATTAGAACATTATTTAAACCAATCCCTGTGGAGGCGATTTAACACTATACTATCTTTGACTAGCGAGCCTAAGTTTTATACAGTGGTTTTGCGCTTATCAAATTTTGGCGTTGTTGCCAGGGATTGGCAGTTAATAGTGTTTGAATTAATTTTTGGTGCTAATTCAGTAGCAATTTTATTTTATTTTTATTTTTTATGCTCTTCTTCATTTTTTGGGTGATTAAAGATTATTTACTTATTGCACCATTATAATTTTGTGAAGTAGTCCTATTCATAATCTTTTTCTATCAACATACTGAATTATTCACCCATCCAAGTGATCTTTGCCGATCGACGTCGTCGTCACATTTTCCGAACAAAGCTATTCAGCTATTTTTGCAGAATCTTCTGCAATTCTGGTTCAGATCCTTTTATTCTCATCCATATTTTCCACAATTTAGCTTTAAATCTTTGGGGAATAATCTTTTCTTGCAATTCGTCTAAACACTTCTCCTTTGGTGGAGGAGGCATCTATTTCTCTGACAGTTCTGTTTCTTATATTTTCTCTTCTTGTGTAGGAACGTCCATAACATATCGAATTTGAAAAAGAAGTCAGGAAAACAATACAGGAAAAAGCAGTAACAGAGCAAAGATTGTTTCACTTTTCGAGCGAAGTTCTTAAAAGAGTTTCTGTTTCGCTCTAGCTTTTGTTGAGTCTCAACAAAGATTAGTTCATTGTTCTCAGTTCTTTAATCAAATTACTTAGAGGAGAGGTTTCACATTCTGTCTGGGTATTATAACTTCGCTTCAGCTTCTTAGCCGATCAGATGTGTTTTCTCCATCACGCGCCGACGCCAGCTTTTTGTTAAATTCAAGGGCTGCAATCCAGGTTTTATTGTTCCTCTATTGTCTTGATATTTTAATAGTTTGATATTTTAGCTCCTTACCTACTTAGTTGTTCTAGAATTGTATTTCTTCACCTGTTTTTCTGACCTTTAGTTGTAGATTATAGTTCCCTTTAGTGCCTTTATTTTATTTCTACACTTGTTTCTCTCACCTTTAGTTGTAGATTATAGTTTCCGTTAGTTCCTTTATTTTAGTTCTTCACATGTTTTGCAACCTTTAGTGGTAGATTATATTTCAGTTATTCATTTTATTTTTGTTGCTTGCTTTCGGGATAGTGCTTGCGTAGTGACTCCTAGATTATTGTGGCTTTGGTGAACGATGGTAGGGTAAGGTCTTGTCATCGGGGGTGTCATTGCGGTGGAGGGGGTAAGGGGGTAAGATGGATAAGGGAGCTACTAGGCTGAGAGTGGGGTCTTGGAACATAGGAACTTTGACTGGAAAATTTGTAGAGTTAGCGAAGATTCCCGAGAAAAGGAAGATTAACATAGCTTGTGTAAATGAGACTAGGTGGGTAGGAGATAGGGCGCGGGATGTGGACAGGTTCAGACTATGATATTCTGGGAGGGTGGGGGAAGGAACGGGTTAGGTATCGTGGTTGATAAGGATCTCCATGAACTAGTGGTGGAGGTTAGGAGGGTGAATGACAGGCTGATGACTATTAAGTTAGTTGTTGGAGGTTTTACTTTGAACATAATCAGTGTGTACGCACCCCAAGCAGGCTTGAATGAGGAAGTCAAGAGATGTTTCTGGAAGGATATGGATGATATGGTGCATGGTATTCCGCATACCGGGAAGCTTTTCATAGGAGGAGATTTCAACGGCCACATTAGAGCGACATCTGGGGGGTATGATGATGTGCATGGTGGCTTTGGTTTTGGAGATAGAAACGAAGGAGGAACGTCTCTGCTGGTCTTTGCTAGAGCATTTGATTTGGTGATATCAAACTAGAGTTTCCTGAAGAAGAGGGAGCACTTGGTCACCTACCGGAGTTCGGTGGCCGAGACTCAGATTGATTATTTACTTTGCAGGAAGTCCGATAGAGGTATTTGTAAGGATTGCAAGGTCATCCCGAGTGAAAACCTCTCAACCCTTCATAGGCCCCTGGTCATGGACCTTGAGATCACGAGGAAGAGGAGGAAGAGAGCAATGTATAGCCAACATAGGATCAAGTAGGGAGCATTGACGGAAGCTAAATCGCATGAGTTAGGGGTTAAGCTGCTGACTATGGGGGCTTGGAGGAGTAGTGGGGGTGCAAACACTATGTGGATCATTACTGCACAGTGCATTAGGGAAGCCACGAGAGAGGTATTAGGGGTATCAAAGGGTTACTCTAGTGGTCACAAGGGATACTGGTGGTGTAATGGAGAAGTACAAGGAAAAGTGAAAACCAAAAAAGTGGCGTATCTGAAGCTAGGGGAAAGTGTAGATGAGGAGGAGAAGAGGGCGAATATGGAGCAATATAAGTTGGATAAGAAAGAGGCAAAGCTAGCAGTTAAGGCGGCCAAGACTGCAGCTTTTAATGATTTGTATGAGGAACTCGAGGGCCGAGATGGGAATAAGAGGTTGTTCAGGTTAGCCAAGGCACGAGAAAGGAAGGCTCGTGACTTGGTCCAAGTGAAGTGCATAAAGGACGCAAAAGGTAGGGTTTTGTTGGATGAGGAGCTTATCCATCGGAGATGGTAGACCTACTTACATAGTCTCTAGAACGAGGAGGAGGACATGAGAATTATAATGGGTGATTTGGAACACTCTAGGAGTCGTTGTGACTTTCGGTATTGTAGGCGTATTAGAATTGATGAAGTGGAGGGGGCTATGCGTAAGATGAGCAGGGGCAAAGCACCCAGGCCGGATGAAATCCCGGTGGAGTTTTGGAAGAGTGCAGGCAAAGAAGGCTTGGAGTGGCTCACTAGGTTATTTAATGTTATTTTTAGAACGAAGAAGATGCCCGAAGAGTGGAGGTGGAGCATGATGTTTCCTGTATACAAGAACAAGGGTGATATCCAAAATTGCAATAACTATCGGGGTATCAAGCTGCTTAGCCATACTATGAAAGTCTGGGAGAGAGTGGTAGAGCTAGGGGTGAGGAGGAGTGTGTCTATTTTCGAGAACCAGTTCGGGTTAATGCCGATGCGTTCGACTACAAAAGTCATCCACCTTGTAAGGAGATTGATGGAACAGTATAGGGAGAGGAAGAAGGACTTGCATATGGTGTTCATCGACATAGAAAATGCGTACGATAAAGTCCCGAGGGAGGTTTTGTGGAGATGTTTGGAGGCTAGAGGTGTACCTGTTGCCTACGTTAGGGTGATTAAGGACATATATGATGGAGCAAATACTCGAGTGAGGATGGTGGGTGGGGACTGGGACCATTTTTCGGTTATGATAGGGTTGCATCAAGGGTCGGCACTCAACCTTTTTTTGTTTGCCCTGGAGATAGACATACTGACGTGCCACATCCAAGGAGAGGTGCCATGGTGTATGCTATTTGTAGATGATATTGTATTGATTGACGAGACGCGAGGTGGAGTAAACGTGCAGTTAGAGGTATGGAGGCAGACCCTGGAGTCTAAAGGTTTCAAGTTGAGCAGTTACAAGAAAGAATACTTAGAGTGTAAGTTCAATGGTGAGACTTAGGGGGGAGGGGGAAGAGGAGGTGAGGATGGACTCGCAGGTCATCCTTATGAGAGAAAGTTTTAAGTACCATGGGTCTATTATTCAGGGGGATGGGGAGATTGATGAAGATATCACACATCATATTAGGGCGGGATGGATGAAATGGAAACTAGATTCCGGTTTTTTGTGTGACAAGAAGGTGCCACCGAAACTTAAAGGTAAGTTCTACAGAGTGGTGGTCAGACCGACGATGTTGTATGGGGCTGAGTGTTGGTCAGTCAAGATCGCTCATGTCCAGAAGATGAAGGTAGCAGAGATGAGGATATTGAGATGGATGTGCGGGCACACCATGTTAGATAAGATTAGAAATGAGGTTATTCACGGCAAGTTAGGTGTGGCCCCTCTTGAGGACAAGATGCGAGAAGCACGACTTAGGTGGTTTGGTCATGTGAGGAGCAGGAGCACAGACGCCCCGGTGAGAAGGTGTGAGAGGTTGACATTGGAGGGCCTACAGAGAGGTAGAGGTAGGCCAAAGAAGAGGTGAGGAGAGGTGATTAGGCAAGACATGGTGTAACTTCATCTGACCGAGGACATGACCCTTGATAGGAAGGAATGGAGTTCGAGGATTAGGGTAGTAGAGTAGGTAGTCTAGGATGTTCATAACAGTAGTAGTGGCACGCAGTCTCTCTTTCTGTTGGTAGTAGGTCTTTATGACTAATTGTTGTTTTCTTTTATTATTGATCACCTTATTATCTTGTTGTTTTTATTCTACTTTTATATAGCTTTTTGGTGCTGTCCCTTCTTGTCTATATTTTCATTAATGTGGTGCTTATGCTTTCCTAAGCCGAGGGTCTATTGGAAACAACCTCTCTATCCTCACAAGGTAGGGGTAAGGTCTGCGCACACACTACCCTCCCCAGACTCCAAGGTGTGGGACAATACTGGGTATGTTGCACACTCCTCTTATCTGTGTGCATGCTACATATTAAATTCAGCGGTGTATGACTCAGGCCTCTTCCAAGGAATTGGTTCCATACGATCCAAAATTATACAAGCACTTGCAGCAGTTGATAAAGGAGAAAGGATCAAGTGGATTGTTGTTGGGTCAGCCTTCAACACAGAATACAATGGTGAACAACGAAGAGGAGGTGGACCTAGCTGCGAGAGAGGCAGCTCAGCGACAGGAAGCACGGTTAGTAGCTGAAGCAGCTCATAGAGTTGTGGATGAAATAGTTGACAGGGAGAGAAGGTTCAATCTCAACCGAACCATGATCGAAGATGAATTTGAAAATACAACCCCTAGGCCGGGGAGGTTGCTAGGAGATTATGCCAAACCGACGTACAACCAACAACAATCTAGAGTGAGGCCCTCGGCCATTGATGCCAATAATTTTGAACTCAAACGGGGAGTCATCCAAACCATTCAGAACAATTGCATATTCAGAGGGAAACCCAATGAAGATCCCAACAACCATCTGATGGACTTCGACGAAATTATGAACACATTATGCTAGAATAAAGCATCACATGATGCCATCTACCTTAGAGCAATCTCGTTCTCACTTAAGGATGATACAAAGAAGTGGTTGAGAAGTCTACCCACAGGGTTAATCCGTGTGTGGGAGGAGATGACTACCAAGTTCTTAGAAAAATATTTCTCTATCTCTAAGACTGGACGGATGAGGAAAAAGATTCATACTTTCAGCCAAGGTGAAGGAGAGGCAGTGTTTGAGGCATGGGAAAGGTTCCAGGAGCTATTGCGGAGGTGCCCTCATAATGGAATGGAGCAATGGATACAGCTCCAGGACTTCTGGGACAGTTTAAACCCGTCATCAAGGAGATTGCTGAATAGTGCGGTTGCAGGTCCTCTGATGAAGAAAACTCCTGAAGAAATTGTCACTCTTATGAATGAACTATCTGAAAATGCAGAACAATGGTCCATTGACCTAGGGGATCGAAGAAGATCAGCAGGGGTGCACCAAGTAGAACCGTCAGTAGCAATGTAGGCTCAAATCAGCTCAGGTGCAAAATCAACCATAGGCGAGATGTGATATCTGTGTATTGGGACACCTGACACATGAGTGTCAAGCTACAACTAAGGAAGTCAACGCTGTGGAATTAAGGAAACTACCAAGGTGGGAACAACTATAATGCCATGGGCCAAAGATATCTAGTTTTTTCGTGAAGTTTACCTAATGGGAGCTTGAATTCATGGTAGAAAAACAATCTCAAACTCAGGGTCAAGGACCACCAGGTTTTCAGAACCAGCAGAAGCAGCAATACCAGCCACCACAACAAATTCAGTCAAGTATGGAAGACCTCATCAAGGCATTCATCAACAAAACAGATGAAAAATTCGAGAATCAAGGCACGACTATATGGAATCTGGAAAGACAAATGGGGTAGATTGCGAATTTATTATCTGAGAGAGCTCTGGGTACTTTTCCCTCTACACTAAAAAGAACCCAAAGAAAACAATCAAAGTTGTATCTCTGAGAAGTGGCAAAGCATTAACTGACATAGTGGTGAAAGTTAGACCCGAGGTGGTTAGAAAGCAGATTGAGACACCAACAGAGAAAAAGGGCTAGAGCAGCGGGGTACAAAAGGAGATTGAAGAAAATAGACATATGCCAGCTCTACTATTCCCTCAAATGATGAAGCGAGAGAAACTTGACAAATGTTTTGGGCGATTCCTGGAGATGCTCAAGCAACTTTATGTGAACATTCCTTTCACAGAGGTACTCACTCAGATGCCTGCTTATGCCGATTTCTTAAAGGAAAACCCGTCGAGCAAGAGAAAATTAGAGAAAATAACAGTGGTCAAGCTAAACGCCCATTGTAGTGCTATCTTGCAACATAAAATTCCCCAAAAGTGTGGGGATCTCGGAAGCTTCACCATACCATGCACATTGGGGAGTGAAAAATTTCTACAAGGCCTTATGTGATACTGGTGCGTCAATAAATCTAATGACTCTGTACGTATTTAGGAAATTAGAAGGTGAGCTTGGAGTGCTAAAATCAATACCAGTGTCCCTACAACTGGCTGACCAAACCACCATTCTACTTGAGGGAATCATTGAAGATATTTTAGTGAGGGTGGACAAGTTTGTGTTCCCCGTGGATTTTATTGTGGCGGATATGGAGGTAAATAAGGAGGTGCCTCTAATTCTAGGGAGGACATTCTTATGTACATGAAGAGCTATCCTGGATATCTATGAAGGGAAGCTTATGCTCAGAGTGGGCAATGAAAAAGTGGTGTTTCAGATGAAGAGGATGATGAAATATCCCAGTGATGAGGCGTCTGCCTACTCTTGTTTCAAGATGGACATTGTTGGAGAATTGTTGAGAAATACAAGTTCGACAAGCTTGTGGGGGATACTCTAGAGAGGTGTATTACTCAGTCTAGCAGAGTGGAGGATGAAGATCTTGAAATAAAGAAAGAGATAGAAGCTCTTGAGACTAAGGACCAAGTGGTTGATGAGGAGGAACTAAAGGAGAAGGCTTCTAAGCCTAATGTGGAATTGAAAGTCCTCCCCACTCACTTAAAATATGCTTTTATTGAAACTAACAATTTTCCTGTAATTATTTCTGCTGACTTGACAGGTGCACATGAGCGAAAGCTGGTGGAGTTGCTGAAAAAGCACAGGAAGGCCATGGGCTGGAGTATAGCTCATATTCAAGGAATTAGTCCAGCCATTTTCATGCATAAAATTCTGTTGGAAGAAAATAGCAAGCCAGTGGTGCATCCCCAGCACAAGATGAACAAAAACTTGGAGGAGGTAGTGCAGAAGGAGATCATCAAATTGCTAGATGCAGGAGTGATTTTTCCCATCTCTGATAGCCAGTGGATTAGTCCAGTACAAGTTGTACCTAAGAAGGGGGGCATGATAGTGGTGAAAAATGAAGATAATGAATTGATCCCCACCAGAACAGTCACTGGGTGGAGAATGTGCATTTATTATAGAAGGCTGAATGATGCAACAAGGAAGGACCACTCCCCACTCCCCTTTATTGATCAAATGCTCGAGAAAGTGGCTGGACATGGATGCTACTTCTTCTTGGACGGGTACTCAGGCTATAATCAGATACCATTGCTCTAGAAGATGTTGAGAAGACCACATTTACTTGCCCGTCAGGTATTTTTGCTTACAGAAGAATGTCGTTCGGGTTGTGTAATGCACCTGCCACTTTTCAGAGGTGCATGATGTCTATATTTTCTGATCTAAATGGAAAGTGTGTAGAAGTATTCATGGATGATTTCACCCTCTTTGGTGATGACTTTGAGGATTGCCTGAAGAATTTGGAGCTTGTACTTGAACATTGTGAAGCCACACACTTGGTCCTTAACTGGGAGAAGTATCACTTCATGATGAAAGAAGGAATTGTCTTGGGCCACAAGGTGACTGCACAAGGAATTGAATTTAATAGAGCGAAGGTTGATATGATTGCTAGGCTCTCTCCACCGACCTCTGTGAAGAGCATACAGAGTGACTTGGAACATACTAGGTTCTATAGGAGGTTCATCAAAAACTTTTCTAGCATTACCAAACCATTGACTGCATTGCTAGCGAAGGATGTCAAGTTTGTTTCCAATGTGGAGTGTGTAAGAGAATTCGAATTGATAAAGGAAAAGCTTGTAAGTGCTTATATTATGGTGACACCTTATTGGAGCTAGCCATTTGAGATAATGTGTGATGCCAGTGATGTAGCTGTGGGGGCAATTCTGGGGCTAAGAAAAGATAAAAAGTTTAGGCCCATCTTACTATGCAAGCAGGACGTTGAATGATGCTCAAGTCAACTATGCCACTACTGAAAAAGAGTCATTTGTTGTGTTCTTTGCTTTTGACAAGTTTAGATCATACCTAGTGGGGAGCAAAGTGATTGTACACACGGATCACTCAGCCTTGAAATATCTTTTGAGCAAGAAGGAGTCCAAGCAGCGTCTGATGCAGTGGGTGTTGTTGCTCCAAGAGTTTGATTTGGAGATTATGTATAGGAAGGGCACAAAAAATCAAGTCGCCGATCATCTATCTCGACTTGAGAGACCTCCGGTTGAAATAATTAAAATAAGGGAAGAATTCCCTGATGAGTAGATTTTCTCTATTGTTGTGGTCTCCGAAAGGCCACCTTGGTATGATGATGTATCCAACCTTTTGGCTAGTGGATGGTTACCTCATGACCTCTCTCGTGATCAAAGAAGGAAGCTTCAATGTGAGGTAAAAAGTTATTTTTGGAATGACCCTTTCTTGTTTAAATTGTGTGCAGATGGTGTGATTCGAAGATGTGTGCCTGAATGAGAGATGGCAAGTGTTATGTCTCTTTGCCATGATGGAGCAGCTGGAGGACACTATGGTGGAAATCGCACTACGGCAAAGGTCATGGAAGCAGGTTTCTTTTGGCCTACTTTGTACAAATATGCCAGAGCATATGTAGCTGTATGTGACAAGTATCAAAGGGCAGGTAATATTAGCAAGGGGGACGAAATGCCTCTCAACTCCATTCTGGTATGTGAATTTTTTTAAGTTTGGGGCATTGACTTCATGAGTCTGTTCCCATCATCACATTCTTATGGGTATATCCTAGTAGTTGTTGACTACATCTCTAAGTGGGTCGAAGCAATCCCTACTTGGACTAATGATGCTCGGGTGGTGTGTGAGTTCGTAAGGAAGAACATCTTTACCCTCTTTGGGACACGTCGAGTGATTATCAGTGACAATGGGTCACCCTTTGTGAACAAGCAATTTGCTGCATTGCTGTCCAAGTATGGGGTCACACATAAAACAGGAACCACATACCATGCCCAAACTAGTGGGCACTTTGAAGTGGCTAACCGTGAACTTAAACGAATTCTTGAAAAGACAGTTAGTGCTTCTCGTAAAGATTGGTCTGTAAAGTTGGAAGAAGCTCTATGGGGGTACAAAACTGCGTTCAAAACAACCATAGGGACTTCACCGTTCAAACTAGTATATGGAAAATCGTGTCACCTACCTTTTGAGATAGAACATAAAGCTTATTGGGCAATTAAGATGCTTAATCTTGATCTTAGTCTTGCAGGTGAACACAGGTTGGCGCAGATGAATGCATTGGGTTGCTCTGATGGTAAGCACCCTCCACTTCCAACCAAGAGGTTGTGAGTTCGAGTCACCCCAAGAGCAAGGTGGGGAGTTCTTGGAGGGAAGGATGCCGAGGGTCATTTGGAACCAGCCTCTCTACCTCAGGGTAGGGGTAAGGTCTGCGTACACACTACCCTCCCCAGACCCCACTAGTGGGATTATACTGGGTTGTTGTTGTTGTTGTTGTTACGTATGAAAATGCGCGGATTTTCAAGGAAAAGACTAAAAGGGGGCATGATCATCTGATTAAGCCAAACGAGTTTCATTAAGGGGACAGAGTCTTACTGTACAATAGTAGACTCAGATTGTTCCCCGAAAAATTCAAATCTAGATAGACGGGACCGTATGTGGTAAAACATATATCACCATATGGGGCAATTTAGATCCAGAACCAGGACGGAACGGAGAGTTTCAAAGTGAATAGGAACAGGCTAAAACTGTATCTTGCTGGAGGATTTGCTCAGCAATCCTCGAGCATCAAAATGAGTTGAGGATGCCCGGTTGAGTTAAGCTGATGACTATAGCTCAGAACTATCTTTAACTCTTATACTAGTTAGATTTTTCACTTTTGTTTATTGTGTAGAATAGACATTAGTGTATATTATGATGTGGTAGGTGCAAAAAGGTACATGTCGCAGAAGGTAAGAACTGAGGTATCTAAAATGCCTCTTTTGAATGCATCCGCGCACGACCGCGCACCTAGGGAGGGGGGCAATTCGCGCATATGGTCACGCAACAGGGCAACGTTAGACGATACGGAACGTGTGAGGCCGTGCACCTGAAGGGTTGACCGCGCACCTGACCGCGTATATTCAGCAGTATTTTGCCAAACATGTGCAGCCGCGTACGATATAACCCGACCACGCACCCGGTCGTGCATAGGTAAAATTTTCCTTCTCCTTTTTAATTTCGGAACCCCCTCGCAACCCCCAATTCTAAATTTTCCCCTTTTCCTCT
>AWOL01S0086007.1:30303-45236 GCA_000715115.1 Nicotiana otophora
ATCTCCTCTCTATAAAATCAACACCAAAACACTCCCCTACTTTTCCCTTTTCACCGTCCTCACTAGCTATATTCCACAAAGACCCCTCAGGTATGTGAGATGATTTCTCTCTCTTTTATTATTTTTATTTTGTTTTATTTTGTTCTTTCTTTT
This sequence comes from Nicotiana otophora, assembly GCA_000715115.1. Taxonomy (NCBI): domain Eukaryota; kingdom Viridiplantae; phylum Streptophyta; class Magnoliopsida; order Solanales; family Solanaceae; genus Nicotiana; species Nicotiana otophora. The sequence continues at coordinate 30,457 of AWOL01S0086007.1, forward strand.
TGTTCTCACTTTTGATATGGGGGAGGTTGAGTTTCACCATGGAGACCGACCATATAGTTGCTAAGAGTGAAAGTGGTGTATCCTTTGTCCAGCTAGGGCTAAAATTACTTTGTGGGGGGTTAGGGACAGTTGTGTATGTTAAATGTTTGTGTAAATGCCACAATGAGATTGCGGGTGTAATTTTGTGACCGGGTGTGAGTGTGAAGTCTAAGTAGCCTCTCTTGGTTCGCCAAGTGATTCATTAGCTAACTGTTGGCGGTTTGTTACAGGTAATATGCCGCCCTCCAAGAAATGAAAAACTTCAGGTGCCTACACAAGTGGTTAAGCGGGCACATCCTGGTTGCGAGCTTCGGCATCCACTCGCTCGTATGATCAGAACAAGTTCGTATCCTGGGAAGCCCAAGAATGATTTAAAAAAAAGACAAGCAAAAAGCCCATACCGGAAAGGGGAATTGATATTGGTCTCTCCAACTTGACTGTCCCAGAGTATATAATGAATTGGTGAGGCGAGGCTTGGGGGTATTCTTTGAAGAAGCTCACGAGGCAAACTTAATGGTTATTCGGGAGGTTTATGCAAACTACTCGGAACATGAAGACCATGTATGCAGTGTTCGGATGAAGAGAGTGGACTTCTCTAAGGAGGCCATCCGAACGGTGTATCATCTACCGAAGTATGTAGAAGACCCTGATACAGGTGACTACTACTCCACATACAACAGAAAACCATACATGCGGCGCCTGTTCTTTGCAACCATTTGTGTACCTGACAAAGACGTAGTGTGGCTAAATAAGGGGCACAAATTTCACTCGGCTTTGATTACCTTTGAAGGGAAATATTGGATGTACATAATTAATAACCGCCTGCTGCCTTCAGGCAACACCACTGAGGTGAATGGTCCCCGGGCTGCTCTAATTTGGTGTTTCATCAATGGTCACAATTTTGATGTGGATCAGGTCATTCAAGAAGAAATGACCATTTGTTGTCATGTACAGAGGTATGGGTTCTTCTTCCCCTCATTAGTCACTCGGTTATGTCGTGAGGCACGGGTGCCGGAAAACAGGGCCACGAATTGGAAAGCCAAGTGCGAACAAAAATTTTGGATTGATAAAGTTGTAATTGGGAAGGAACCTACTGAACCTGCTAAGACGGATAGTGAGGAATCCGATGCGCCTGTTGAGGGCAATGAGGTGCATGGTAAGAATGTCGTCGCTTCTCCACCGCATGAGCAGGGTGTTGGGGAACCTTCAGGCGGCGGATGGGACACGAGAATGAGCGCTTTAGAGCAAGAGATGGCGGGGATGCGTACTTTCTTCACTGATTTGGGAACTCGAGTGGACGCCTTTGCTACACAGAATGCCAAATCCGAGAAGAAGATCATAGAATGGCTTCGTGTACTTGGACGGGCTTGTCATCTGGACCCCGACACCGTCTTCGACACAGACTGACTTGATCAGGGGAGTCTTCTTCGCCTTTGATTTTTCTTTATGTGTCATGAGAACATGCCACCATTTAAAGTGTGGGGTGGGGGATATTTGTATGTTGTATGTATATGAGTTTTGTTTTTGGTAGTTGAAGTTTGTTTTTGTTAGTTTTAGTAGTTAGAAAAATAAAACAAAAAAAAAACTTAAATATTTTTAAATTTTCGATTTTTCCCGATGATGGATATCATTCGATGGGTTTCTTGAAGGATTAAGTCGAAAGAAAAAGACAAAGGTTTTCTTTTGTTAGGTAGTGTATTAATTCCCCCTTGGTTTTTCTTTGTGTCACGGTTCTTTTCCAAGGATTTTGATGAACCGGTTATAGTAAGTTTTTATTTTTTCTAGGAGTAGGAACCTTGAGCTATATTTTTAATGGAAGGCAATATCTTTTGACTCTATTATGCCTTGAGAATAGTGAGTGCTTTAGTTGTGATGCTTAGGCTCAGTTTTTGACTCTTGTATAAGTACCTTAAATTGTATAATCTTAACTTTATTTCACTGCTTTGACTAGAGTGTCTTGATAGTCCAATCCGGAGTGAGTTATGTGCCATGTGTGTTTGAGGTTTGTATTATTCATTGCATTGCATTTGATGTCTAGAACTTGTCCTGTATGTTTTCAAAGTGAAATAGTAGTTTTATTCAGTCTTGGAAGGGATATAGACACTTCTTTGTTAAGTCAGTTATATGTTTTACCCACCTAATTGTTATGTATGTTAGCTAACCCCTTTTGAGCATGTAATCTTGTATCTTTGGCAACCACATTACAAGCCTTACCAGTTGTTTGAATTGACCATCTATTTGAATCTTTTACCTCTCATGAGAACTTGAAATTGTTGTGAACTTTGTAAAAGTTGAAGTGTGGGATGGTTGGTTTGGCTTTAGAGTGGAACTAATGAAATCAGGAGAAAGGTGCACTATATTGAAAAGTGAGAGCCACTTGAATAACAACAGAAAACAAAAAAATAATGTTGTATTATTGTGCAAAATATTCTTTGATAGTGGTGACTCTTGATATAATTGTGCTTAAAGGGGTAGAGAGTTAATACATATTGATGTGAAGGTGGAGTTTGGTTTGACATAAGTGTGGGGTTTTGAATGGTTAAGTATATGTATTAAAAGTGCTTAGGGAGGTGTAGTCACTCTTATATCCAAATGTATCCTACCCATCCCACAACCTATGTTACAACCAATTAAAGTCCTACTTGATCCTTGACTGAATAAGCTCAATTAGTAGAGTAGTACACTACGGGCAAGCCCATGGTACGTCTTTTGTGGCATATGAATGTCGTTTCTGAGAGTGGGTGGATTATTTCTATCTTGAGTTCCTAATTATTCTTAATGTCTGTTGTGTGTGGAACTACTCTCTATTCTTGTGTGAGGGCACTGGATTCATGAAGGAAAGGTAATGCTTGACCTTTATCTTGGAGTAAGTAAGCGGGTTATAAATAATGTGCGATGCTTTTGAGTCAAATCTTGAGATTAAGATGTTATGATATTGCACTTAATTTATTTTAAAAAGTCTTGGTGTGATGATTCATAAGAGTGTTGAAAAAGGTTGTATTTTAGGTTAAGTGTAGTTTGATTGCTCGAGGACGAGCAATGGTTTAAGTGTGGGGTATTGACGATAGGCTATAATTGCGTATTTCTGACCATTAATTGCACTCTAATTCGTTGTACTTTACTAGTGTTTGAGCTTTAAATCATATTATTTTGCAATGAGTATGTGTTTTATTCTTTGTAGGAGCGATTCCAAGTTGCGGTGAGGTTGTGGAGCTAATTAGAGCTATTTTGTAGCTTTGAAGTCTGAGTAAAAGCCCAACGATTAAGTTGGGATCGTGTTCGGGGATCAACGGACAGTAGTGCATTTAATGGGAGAAACAAAGAGCGAGCATGAGGCTCACCCAGGTGCGCGACCATGCATGAGACCCCTCCAGCGTGCACATGAGCATGAAAATGAAGCAGTACATTGTCTGAAGTGCGAGGCAATATGCGCGATCATAGACCCAGGTGCGCCGCCGCGCACGTCCAGTTTCGAAAACTTTTTCCAAGCCTATTTTTGTAATTTCGGAGGCGACTCCTTTTGACCTATATGAAGCCTAGCTCGTCTAAAAAGTGGGTATCTTGGATTTTGATAGCAACTTTTGGGGAGAGAAGACGAAAGAAAGCAACGGACACGCAAAATACTTGATCCAATTCATTCAATACGGAAGTTTGTTTGATTTTGGGAATTGTGATGTCTTCTTGTTCTTCTAACACTCTTGTGATGAACAAATTCTCCACTATGGAGTAATCTTTCTTAGGGATATTGACGAATGTCGTGATTTAACCATTGTTTTGGGTTTTACTCTCTCTTAATTGCCTGAATTCATTGAATAAGTTATTAATTGAATTGCAAGGCTAATTGTGGTTTTACTTTAATTGAAAGAGAAGTGTTGCTGTAATTTGCATCGTGCCATATTGTTTGGGTTTATTTTATGCCTCTCATAGGTAATCAAAAAAGCTTAGAGAGTTATCAATTAACCCAGTTTAGAAGAATAGTCGAGAGGCATTCTACGAAAGATCCTTCATTCACTGTATTTGTGCATATGTTCATAGGACCTGTTATTAGGTTGATTAGGGGCACTCTCATTCATTCGAAAGAAGATTTTGAATCCCCTAAGGTAGCCTAATCATCTGTTGAAATCGAAGGAGTCAATAGACGTTAAGAGTGAACTTAACACAGAGTTGCCCGGAATAATAGTTGATCTCACATATCTTGTCACAGCCCTTACTTCTCACCTTGATATTCAATCATTTCTACTTAGTCATTAGATTTACATTAGTTTCTTACAATCGATAATCTTAGTTTTATCAGTAGTCAATAATAACATAAATTGAAGGTTTATTATCCTGGATAATGTTGAGCTGAAGATTTATTAAAATACTATTTAAACCAATCCATGTGGAGACGATTTAACGCTATACTATCTTTGACTAGTGAGCCTAAGTTTTATACACCGGTTTTGCGCTCGTCATGATCCTCCTCCGGTTCTTTGTGAACAAAATCGATGGGTGCTCGTTCACCATCAACCATCTTTTTTGCTTATACAGTCCCCGAATCTTCCGGGGATGACTGATAAAGCTTGTACGTCGGGCCAGTAAAGCCTTGTTCTCAAGTATTGATGAGGAGCGGGATCGGGGATGGAAAGGCCATTTTGTCCGAGTGAGGACATCGGACTTGATCCCAGCTGAGTGCAGGCCATTACCCGAGAAGTGGAATACATCACGTAAGTATAATTTACTTTTGAATTTTGATTTTATACTTACTGTTTTTCCCTTATCGGTGCTTTATGGTGGTGAAACCGTCGCTCGGGTCCCCAATGCTATCCCTGGACTCAATGAGTGGGTAGGAAGTATCGTATCACATATGCCCTACTCCGATCGCTCGTGGCAAAAACTCTTGAAGGGCCATTTGGAGGCACGTTTCCATGCTGAGACTTCTTTCACGAGTAGGTAGTATTAGGATTCTCCTTTTAACGTTAAGTCCTTACTCTATTTACTTCTTTTTGTAGGTTTATCCAAGGATGTTGAGCTGAGGCCTCTAGTCGGTGGCAAGGACTTTCCTGCTAAGTCCCCAGCTTCGAGACAGGCCAAAGAGAAGAAGAGGAAGAGGGCTCCGAGTTCCCCAAACTCGAAGAAAAAGAAATCAAGGAGAAGGCTGGTGCATAAGTCAAAAGAAAACACCAGCCCCGAGCACCACCTTCAGATTCGATCTATCGGGGCTGAGGGACGAATTTGAAGAAGAAGAATCTTTTGTTCCAGTGGTCCACAAGCCGTCAAAGCTCAAAAAGGAGGGGGCCTATGAACCATAGATCCGTGGGGCCAATCTTCCTCAAGCCAAGGGGGTCGAGGCTTCCCGAGATGCGGACAGTGCCCCGAAGAAGGCACTCGGTGTGATAGACATCACCGAGTCACCCTCGTTTACTGGGTCCATGTACAGCGAGGCCCAAACGGTGAAAGAGCGCCCCAACGAGGGGGCCCACGGAGCAGACGACCCCCTATGCTACTTTTTTGATGACGTGGATTCCACTGCCACGGAAGACGTCACCGGATTGAGTGACATAGAGGTACCAAGGAAGAGTCTATCCTCGGGGACAGGTGGGCCTAACTCTAGCTCAAAACTGGTCAACTGGTTCCCTGCCCCGAGTGTAGATCCTGGTCGGAAGCGGTCCATTATCATTACCATTCCAGAGGATGCCAGGGTTCTTCCCCCCTGCAGGGGTGTCCAGTTACCTCAGGTTCCTGGTGACCGAAGAAGACCAAGCCAAAATAAACGAGGTAGACGCGCCCTGCCTGTTCAATAAAGCACAATAGGCCTTGAACAGGGTAACTTTAGATAACTATCGATGACTTCAATTTCTCTTCTTATACTTGAACTAATTCATTTATAATCCTAATATTTTTCTTCGTATTTGTAGGCCTCAGTGCTTCACCACAAAACTTTCCTCTGGTATCAGGATGAGCCGAACCAACTCGAAGCCGAAGTATGAGAGCTTACTGGGAAGAGAAACACGTACAAACTTCTCAGCGAGCAGCGTGAAGGAGAGGCTAAGAGCCTTCAAGCTGAGTTGGAAGTGGCTCGAAAAGAACATGCCGACCTGGTTGAACAGGTAAAATATTTTGAAGTTAGTGACTATAAGTTAGACACAGTGACTAATGGTCGAAACCCGCAAGTCCAACAGAAGATTGATCGGATCAACCAACTCTGAGCCGAGATGGATTAAGTCAAGGTCGAGACCGAAGAGTGGAGAGGCAGGATGGACTGCCTGGCCTTAGAAAAGGAGACTGCCCGGGTGCAGTTGACCTCGATGGAAGCCCAGCTTTGAGTAATAAGGGAGAAAGCTGAGGCACGGTCCCAAAAAATCGAGGAGCTCGAATCTCAGCTAAGCTCGTCTGTTTCCGATCAAGAAACCCTTGACAAAGACCTTAAAGCGGCCAAGTCGGTGGTTGAAGTGACCAAAGTTGATGCCGACGAGATGGTGGCCCAGTATAAGGCTGATGCCAAGGAAACCCAGGACTGGCTGAAAGCTATCGTCGAATATGTAAAGTGGCAGTCCCGAAGGGAGGCCCTCGAGGAAGTTCATGCTCGGGGTTTTGATTTGTCGGCCGAGGTCAAAACTGTTAAGGGTATTGAAGCTGAGGCAAAGAAAATAGCGTATCTCGAGGACGAAGAAGACTCCAAAGGTTCGAGCGAATTAGGGGCGGAGAAGACTCCGATGGCCCCGGTGACGAGGCGAGCTCCGGTGGAGACCAAGCCATTTAAGTGCCTTGTAGATTTTTCCTTGTTTTTGTACTCTTGTGCTTTTTTGTCAAGGTCGTTTGGCATTTGTAAAGATTTTTTCATATATATATATAAGGCTCTTTTTCCCTTCGATAGTTTTTAAGCTCGTTTCCTTTCGCTTTTTTCCTTATGATTGTAAAGATATCGAATGCCTTAGCATGTAATAATTAGGTCTTGTTCGGAGGTTCGAACATGCCTTGATCTCGATATTATTTTGTTTAAGACTCGTGGGGGGCTCGGTATGACTAGAAGCTTTCCCCAAAGTACTTAGAAATTTTTAGATTATAATTTGTCGAGGGTAGCCTTTTGAACCGGTTTAGAAATTTTAAAGGCGACCTATTTATTTTTGGTTACGGGTCTCGAAAATATCCGAGCTTTTTTAAGACGGTCGTAGCCTTACTAGTTCGGGTGTTGCCTAGTGGGCTTGTTATCCTGAATCATCCGTGCTTAACCGAGATAACAGTTCCCGAATGAGGGTGGCCGTAGCCTTTAAAGTTCAGGCACTGCCAAATAAGCTTTGTTCCCCCGATCTTTATTATCCCGGGCTATCTGGACCTGCCTTGGGCGGCAGTCCCTGAGTGAGGTGGATCTTGGGCTCAATGTCTTTGGGAGATCAAATGTAAGAAAGAAAAATTTTCAAGGGGCAAAATATTTATCCGCAAGGTAGAAACTTCCTTTAAATTTTATGTGTAATATGTAAAGTTACACATGTGTTCAAGCTTTGTGTCCGGTCTCGGACTGGGCACGGTTCATTCGACTGTTTGGCCCTTACAGTAAATCCTATCGAATGACCATAGACTATTCGAGCACAAAGTTTCTTTCCTTGCCAAAATCATTATCCGAGGGTGATGCCCCCTAGTGTTCGAGGTCGATCATAGAGAGACCTCGGATACTATTGACAACCGATCTTCAATTCTAAGTTAGCACGATTCATTGTTGCTTCATTAAAAACCTTTCCACAAAACCCATTTGGGACAAAATCGGTTCAAGGGGAAAACAGTGCAATGCGTGCTTTCAGGCCTAAAAAATTGTATCGTTCTTTGACGGTTACCTGCAAGCGTTAGTCCAAAATATAAATAAATAAAAGAATTAAATGGGGTCGTACCTTAGCAGTAATATCATTGCAAGTATGTTATATTCTAGTTGTTCGACAGTCATTCATTGTTCATTGCTCCGAGCTTGTACGACCCTTTTCCAGTAATCTCGATAATTTGATACGGACCTTCCGAGTTTGGTCATAGCTTTCCTTCATTCGGATTCCGAGTGTTTAATGTGACCTTCCTCAACACTAAGTCCCTGACATTGAAGTGTCGAAGGTTGGCTCTTCGATTGTAATACCTTTCGATCCGTTATTTTTGGGCGGCCATCCGGACGAGGGCGGCTTCGCGCCTTTCATCTAACAGTTCTAGACTCGTATTCATGGTCTCGTTGTTTGATTCTTTGGTTTCATATCTGAAACTGAGACTCAGTTCTCCGACTTCGACCGGTATTAGAGCTTCGACATCGTAAACCAACGAGAATAGGGTGTCCCCGGTACTGTACTTCGAGGTCATACGGTAAGCCCATAAGATTTCGGGCAAGATCTCTTTCCATTTTCCTTTGGCGTCAGTTAGTCTCTTTCTGAGGTTTTGGAGTATGGTTTTGTTCGTGGACTCTACTTTCCCATTCCCACTAGGGTGATATGGTGTTGACAGAATTCTTTTGATCTTATGATCTTAGAGAAACTTGCTTACTTTGTTGCCGATGAACTGCTTCCCATTATCCTACACGATTTGTGCCGCATTCCGAACCGACATATTATATGGTCCCAGATGAAATCAATGACTTCCTTCTCCCTGACTTTCTCAAACCCCTGAGCTTCCACCTATTTATAAAATAGTCATTCATAAACAATATAAATTGAGCCTTACCGGGTTCCCATGGACTGGGGCCGACTATATCCATTCCCCATTTCATGAACGGCCAGGGCGACAAGACCGAATGTAACAACTCCCTGAGCTGATGAATCATCGAAGCATGCCTTTAACATCTGTCGCATTTTCTTATGAACTCCTTCACATCTTTTTCCATGTCGATCTAATAGTAGCTGGCTCTGATTATTTTCTGAATTAACGATTCGGCGACCGAATGATTTCCGTAGGTGCCTTCGTGGATTTCCCTCAGAACATACTCGATGTCTCCGGGTCCTAAACATATTGTGAGTGGGCCATCGAACGTTCTCCATAATAGTGTACCATCTTCGGGCATGCTGAACCAGGCCGCCTTCGTACGCAGAGTCTTTGATTCCTTAGGGTCCGAAGGCAGTTTTCCGGTCTTAAGATATTCTATATATTTGTTTCTCTGGTCCCAAGTCAGGCTTGTTGAGTTTATCTTGGCGTGACCTTCTTCCACTACCGATCTCATGAGTTGTACGACCGCCCCCGAGTTGAACTCATCGTCATCGACCGACGATCCCAAGTTGGCAAGGGCATCAGCCTCGCTGTTTTGATCCCGAGGCACATGTTGTAGAGTCCACTCTTTGAACCGATGTAACGTTACCTACAGTTTATCTAGGTATCTTTGCATTCGTTCCCCTCTGACTTCGAACGTCCCATTAACTTGGTTCACCATAAAGAGGGAGTCGCACTTAACTTGGACACCTCTGGTCCCAAGCTTTTGGCAAGTTCGAGACCTGCAATCATGGACTCATACTCGGCCTCATTGTTAGTTAATTTTACAGTCCTAATAGATTGCCTAACCACATTATCTGCGGGTGGTTTCAACATAATTCCAAGTCCGGACCCCTTTGCGTTCGAGGCGCCGTCCGTAAGGAGGGTCTAGATTCCCAAAGAAGTCACAGAGTTCAACAACAACTCTCTTTCGACCTCGGGTATTAGGGGCGGTGTAAAGTCGGCCACAAAGTCTGCCAAAATTTGAGACTTAATGGCTGTCCGAGGCCGATATTCGATATCGTACCCATTGATCTCTACGACCCATTTGGCCAAACGTCCTGAGAGCTCGAGTTTATGCATTACATTCCTCAATGGGTAAGTGGTTATGACACATATGGGGTGACATTGAAAGTACGATTTTAGCTTCCTAAAGGCGCTTAATAAAGCGAGCTCCAGCTTTTCAAGGCGAGGGTACCTAGTTTCGGCCTCACCAATAGTCTTGCTAATATAGTAAATTGGAGATAGCGTACCTTTATCCTCGCGGACCAGGACTACACTTACTGCTATCTCTGATACTGCCAAGTACAGGTATAGTTGTTCGTTTGTCTTCGGCGTGTGAAGCAGCGGTGGGATCGGTAGATATTACTTGAGCTCATCCAAGGCCCGTTGGCACTCCAGGGTCCATGAGAAGTTATTCTTTTTATTCAACAGTGAGAAGAAACGGTGGCTCATATCGGATGACCTCGAAATAAATCGTCCCAAGACGGTTATGCGTCTGATTAACATTGTACGGCCTTCACGTTGTCCACAACATTGATATCTTTGATGGACTTGATCTTATCGGGGTTGATCTCGATTCCCCGATTGGATACCATGAATCCGAGGAATTTACCGAACCCGACTCCGAATGCATATTTCTCCGGGTTCAACTTCATATTGTATTTCTTCAATATGCTGAAGGTTTCCTGCAAATATTTCAAATGGTCCTCTGCTCGCAGGGACTTAACCAACATATTGTCAATGTAAACCTCCATTGATTTTCCTATTTGTTCTTCGAACATCCGATTTACTAGGCGTTGTTAAGTGGCTCTGGCATTTTTTAGTCCGAACGACATCACGTTATAACAGTAGGTGTCGTACTTGGTGATGAAGGAAGTTTTTCCCTGATCACCTGGGTCCAATTATACATACCATACTTGGACTTATTTACCAATGGAACATCATCACCTTGTATTTTTTTATACAATGGCTCCAACTTAGCAATGTCTTTAGGGAACTCCATGTCAAAAAACTGTAAATAAGGATCAAAATAGTCAAAAGGTTCAACAACAAAGAAATTAATTAAGATTTTATCTTCTACCATCCAACAAGAATAGATTTCGCCAAATTCATGCTGGAATGCAATTGGATCCTTTGCTACCATCTCTTGCACCTCACCTCCCCTTTAAAAAGGTATTTAGGGTATTTAAACACGTGGCTGCACAAAATCACAAGAATTAAAACAAGAAAGAGTTAATGGGTTAGGAAGTAAAGAAACTTTTTTCTTGCTTACACTCTCTTTGGTTTTTACCATAAGACTAGTTTTCTCCTCACCCTTAGCCTCTCTTTTTTCATTAAAGTTTTTTTCTTTTTCTTCATTCAAACCCTCTTGTTTTTCTCTCTCTACCTTACAGACTTTTGTTATCTCAGTGCCTTCTCTTTTTTCTTTTTTTCTCAAGATCACTCTTTACCTCACTTTACATCCCACTCTTTTCACTCAAGACAACCTCTCATTTTTTCTCTCTTCGAATATCGACATGCACTCCCTTACTCCTCTCATTCTTTTCTCTCTCAAATTTTTTCATATTCTCTTTAACAATCTTTTTATCTTCACAAATTTGTGAGGGAGACAAAGGCCCAAGAATGAGTTTCTTTCCATTAACATCAAAAGAGTATCTATTTTTTTCATACTATATGAAGCACTTCTATAGACATACCATGGCCTTCCCAACAAGATATAAAAACTATTCATGGGAATGACATCACACCAAATCACATCCTCGTACCTTCCAATAGAGAATTGCAATAACACTCATTTATTTACCTTTACTCCTTTCAACATGTAGGGTTCAATATGTTCAACACAAGGCAAGTTTAATTTTTTAACCATATAAGTGCTAATTAAGTTATAGACAAATGCTTTCTCAATTCTAAGGGCATAAATCGCAGACATCACTTTAGCTCTTATTTGAAAAATAACTTTACCATTATCTTCCTTCCATTCGGTATACTGTAAGTTCATCTTTTCAAATTGTTGAGTCATACCTCTCCTCCTTCCACTGTAACTATCTGTTTGAGACATCTTGACATATATTAAAGGAAATATATATCTCTTAAATTTGGCTTTTTCCTTATAATGCTCTCACCTCTCTTTCCTTTTTTCACTCAGAGCAACTCTTGATCGTTAATCTTTAGATTTATCAATAAACCTTACTAGTCACAACCTTAGTTATAAGAATGTGGAGTTAGACAAAAGAAAAAGAAAAGTGAAGGACCAAAAGAAGAACAGGAATTGGTTATTAAGGAAAAAAACGAATTTAAGAAACCTAAAGCCCACAAGAATAAGGAAAGAAGTTGTCTTAATCTTCAAGAACTAGGATCCCCTCTTCTTGTTTCTTTCTTGAATTGAAAACTAAATTATACTTGAATATGAAAATAATAATGAGCAATAACACCTTTTTGGGGTTGATTTTCGTTTTTTTTGTTTTTATTGTTTTTGATTTTTTTTTATCTTTTTGTTTTTTTTGCTCAAGAACCACCCAAGATTATCAAGATTAAAATCTTAATGGGATGAACTCCTTATTTACAGGAGTAAAAGTCCTTAAAATTAGGTGGGGTGGCTGCTAAGGCATAAAAAGTCATTAAAATTAGGTAGGGTGGTTGCTAAGGAATAAGAAAAGTCATTAAAATTAGGTAGGGTGGGCGGACAAATCCTTATGGGCAGATTTGGACCTTAAAACTACTAGTTTGGGCCATTGGTTTGGACTCCAATTGGGCTCCTTTTCAAACACCGCCTTTTGGACCTCTTATAAGCTCACTTTGAGCTCTTCTGGGTGCCCTTTTGCTCGATATCAAAGGCCGAGTTCGGGACCCAGTCTTCCTCCTATTGGACTTCAATTTGAGCCACCAAATAATTATAAAACTTGTACAATTCATCTCCTTTGGTTTTGAGCTCGTCCTCTACAATTAAAATTTTCTTTATTTGCCATTAAAGTCCAGCAACCTTAGTCTGCAACTCTTTAACTTGAGATCTTGTAAATGGCCTTCTTGGAGCTTCCAAATCTCTATCATTGTCCTTGATGCTATCATTCCTCTCTTCTTGAAAAGAATTCCTCCCCGAATTTGATCCTACATCAAACAAAGACAAGTCAGCAATATTGAATGTAGCACTTACTTGAAACTCACCAGGAAGGTCCAGCTTGTAAGCATTGTCTACAATCCTTTCAAGAACTTGAAATGGGCCATCTCCTCTAGGATGAAAATTTGAATTCCTTTTGGAAGGAAATCTCTCCTTTCTAAAGTGAACCCAAACTAAATCTCCAGGTTTAAAAACAACTTATTTTCGACCCTTATTCTTTCTCAAGGAAGATTGCTCATTTTTCTTCTTAATTGCAAGCCTTGTTTGCTCATAAAATAATTTCATCATCTTAGCCTTTGTCCTACTATCAAGATTAGAAATATCATCAGTAGTTAATGGTAATAAATCAAGGGGAGTAAAGGGATTAAAACCATAAACAACCTCAAAAGGAGACATACCTGTAGAAGAATGGATTATTCTATTGTAAGCAAATTCAATCATAGGTAAGTGATCTTCCCAAGAAGTTAATTTACCTTTCAAAACAACCCTCAACATGTTTTCGAAGGTTCTATTAACTACTTCAGTCTGTCCATCAGTTTGTGGGTGACAAGAAGTAGAAAACAACAATTTAGTGCCTAACTTCCCCCAAAATATACGCCAAAAGTGGCTCAAAAACTTAGCATCCCTATCACTAACAATAGTTCTAGGTATACCATGCAATTTGACAACTTCTTTTACAAAAAGATCAGCAACATGTGAAGCATCATTAGTCTTTAAACAAGGAATAAAATGAGCCATTTTGGAGAACCTACCTACCACAACAAATATATTATCCTAACCATACCTTGTTCTAGAAAAATCTAACACAAAATCCATAGAAATATCAATCCAAGGTGAAGTCGGAACAGGTAATGGCGTATAAAGACCATGTGGTAACACTTTAGATTTAGCTTGTTTACATTCCAAACACTGTGCACACATTCTTTCAACATCTTTTCTCATTCCAGGCCAAAAGAAATTTTCAGCAAGTATGTCTAGCGTCTTTGGGACTCCAAAGTGACCCATAAGCCCTCCACAATGTGCTTCCCTAACAAATACTTCACGTAAAGAGCAATTAGGGATACACAACTTATTTTCCTTAAANCATTTTAGTGTCTTTGGGACACCAAAGTGACCCATAAGCCCTCCACAATGTGCTTTCCTTACAAATACTTCACGTAAAGAGCAATTAGGTATACACAACTTATTTTTCTTAAAGAGAAACCCATCTTGGAGATTAAATCTCTCAAAAGGACCCAACTTACAATCTGCAAAAACTTGCCAAAATCAACATTATTAGCATAAAATCCCTTGATTTGATCAAAACCCATCAATTTAGAAGTCAGAGTAGAAACTAAGATATACCTTCTTGAAAGTGCATCAGCAACAACATTCTCTTTTCCTTGTTTGTAAGAAATTACATAAGGAAATGTTTTAATGAATTCAACTCACTTAGCATGCCTCATACTAAGCTTACCTTGACTCTTCAAGTATTTCAAGGATTCATGGTCAGTTTTAATGACAAACTCTCTTGGACACAAGTAATGTTGACATGTGGCTAAAGCCCTTACCAAAGCATATAGCTCTTTGTCATAAGTTGAATAGTTCAATGTGGCTCCAATAAAATTCTCACTAAAGTAGGCAATAGGTTTAGAATCTTGCATCAAAACAACACCTATTCCTTTGCCAGAAGCATTACATTAAATTTCAAAAGATTTAGAAATATTAGGCAATTGTAACAATGGAGCAGAACATAAATTTTCTTTCAACAAGTTAAAAACGTCATATTGTTCTTTTCCCGTGTAAAATTCTTATTCTTTTTAATAACTTCAGTTAAAGGAGAAGCAATGGTGCTAAAGTCTCTCACAAACCTCCTATAAAAACTAGCAAGTCCATGAAAACTCCTAACTTCAGTTACACTCTTAGGTTTTGGCCATTCTTTTATTGCTTTAAT
>AWOL01S0086012.1:5808-28853 GCA_000715115.1 Nicotiana otophora
TGGAGGTGCATCACGTCCCCTGGACCTCTCCCATCCCTCGTACCAAAGGATGGCTATATCTCAGAGTCGAAATGCTGCTAGCTCAACTGCTTCTTTATATGTGGCATGCATAACCCGAAAGATCCTGTGAAGATGATCTATGAAATCCTACGGGTCCTCCCTCTCATCTGTCCCCGTGAACTCTGGGGGACTCAAAGCAATAAACTCTAGGACCCTTGAACTCCCAGACCCCTCAGAATATCCTACATTAGCTGATGCCCTAACTTGTTGCTGGGTAGCTACCAACTATGTCAACAAATGCACCGCACTCCTCAAGTTTTGATCTAATGGAAGTGGAGGGGGAACTGGGTGTGCGGTATCCCTAAGAATCTCCTCAGGTGGTGGAGGAGCCGGTAATGGCTGAGTAGGGGTCTCGCCCTAGGCCTTAGACGGGGACCCATCTACTGAGCGTACCTTGCTGGTCCCCTCACCTGCTGCTGCATCTCCCCTCTGGCTAGCCGGAGGCTTCTTAGTCACCGTCATCTGTGTATGTAACACCAACATGTAAGTTTAACTCAAATTTCATATAACTCAGTTCTACATCACGATTTAGATTTGAAAGAAGGGTAACCAAATCCTAAATGCCCTATAGTTCCGTGCTTATATAACGTGGTGCACAACACATCTATAAACAAGACCCTACTAGACACGACTTGTAGACTCCCTAGGACAGAACTGCTCTGATACCAAGTTTGTCACGTCCCAAACCTGGGGGCGAGACCGGCACCCGGTGCCTTATCTAACCTAGCATACCAACTTGCGACTAAGGGACTCTGAACATATAATGTCATAATTTGTCCATGGGGCTACATTGCAAGACACTTTGCAAAGCAAAATATAAAACTGAACAGAACTAGTGCTGACTAAACATTAATATAAAGTTGGGCCGACAAGACCGTCATGACTATTATAGCTGACAAACCAACAAATTATACATACCAGGTCTACAAGCCCAACACACTACACTAGCTGACAGGATATGTCTGCAAGCCTCTACTGATGGATGTATTATAATCGGAACAGGGCCCCGACTTACCCATAACATATATACATACATATAGAAGATGTACACAAAACTCTAGGCCCGAAAAATCTGAAGGACGTGGAGCTTACCGATCAGGTTGAACTCGGGAAACATCTACTGAGGAGGTCTACCTGTCTGTCTATCTTAACCTGCACGCATGAAATACAACGTCCCCAAAAAAAGGGACATCAGTATGAAATAATGTACCAAGTATGTAAGGCAATAACATAACTGAAAGCTGAAACTAAACTGATAATCTAATAACTGAAAGTACCTGGGAGTCAAAGATGATCTGGAGATATACTTACCTGCTGATACTGACTCAACTCCTTCAATATAGTAAATAAAATAAATGTTTGGCCCTATATGGCTCGGTACGTGTAACTTCTCAACCGTAGTAGGCTCGCTCATAGGCACTCGGCCATACTAGGCTCTGTATCTCGGCCATCCTAGGCTTGTTCATAAGCGCTCGGCCACAGTAGGCTCAGTATATAACTTACCATATGATCAGAGGTTGTCCAATAGGGGCCTGCCCATTGATTATAGCTCGATGGTGGTGAAAATACTATAATACTGTATCTATATATAGACCCTCTGCTCTCTTGACTGGAATAAAACAATACTTAACCGAATATAAAGTCCCTATAAGGGAGAATACTGTAGCTTCTGAGACTAGGATAATGTGAATAAATTCATGAATACGAACTTCTCTTTATGTCTCATTATCAAACACATGTAGCTACGAGATCATGCCAAAATGAAGGAAGGGCTTAGCCTTAACATACCTTATTACAATATTTACAATCACCAAGTTGAACTCTTCTCTTCTCACCTTAATCTACAACAACGATAATAATACTATCATTAAGTTATGAAATGTACAACTATGGCACAACGAATGACAAGTTTATTTTGTATTAAAACGGACAACATATCTCCAATAATCCTTACTTCCTCCAAATTCAAAATAACACCAACAACACCAAAAATAACAATAACAACATATATACATTATTTTCCAACCTTATGTACAACACAAAATACTACAAAATATCCCAACACACCCTAATCTCTTCATACACAAAACGACCACCGTAGTTCTGTCAACAACCCGAAAATGTTACGATGAACGACCAGCCCAACATTCTGAATTTATGTGGTGTTTATCCACACCATTCATCCTCAAAAACTCCACAAAACAATAGTGAAACATGCAGCCCAACAACAACAACAAACAACTCACAAAATAGTCCGCTACAAGTGAATAACTCGAACTCACGGCTTTCGATCACCGTCCCGTGAGTTCTTACAAATAAAGAACAACTTACTATACGTCTACAGAAGAAAAAATGGATGAAAGATAGCAGTAAACGTGCCTTATTTGTTAGATAACTCAGCTCCTATCTTGGTTCTTCAAACTCTAGGTTTTACCTCCAGTTAGAACTTGAAAGAGAGAGAAAATCAATTGGGGTTTGTGAAAAATTTTTGGGAGTATTTTTATAGAGATTAAGTCTGGTTATTTTCCCCTATTATCAGTCTAATATATGAAGGGGATAGGCCTTTATAAAGGCCTCTTTGTATGACCCGAACTAGCCTATTTGTGGATTCTCGTTTAAGCAAGTAGGTGACAGTCTGCGCAGTCTCACAAAAATGCCCATATCTCTGTACTCCGATATCGTATGGACAAATGGTTTAATACGTTATACAATAGACACATAGATCTTTAATTTTATTGGTAGAACACCCCATAACCCTAAGTATATTGGGAAAAAATAACAAATACATTTGACCCAAAGTTTCAGTAAAACTTATGAACGTAACTTATGATGACTTTCATCGACTTTTGTTCCACCACTTGCTTGACTTTAAAACATAAAACACGACTATCATACGACTAACATAACTCATAATATAACCTACTTATCATGTTAAACACCCTGGTATCACCCAACACTCTTTGTACTTGTTGTTCATGATCTTCAATTTTTGTAACCTCCGAGGTAACATGATTAAATTACTTTATATATTATCAAAGATGATCTCATTTTTGGTCCTACATTAGTTTGCTCACAACGCAGTTTTACGTACATAAATATAGAGTGTAACAATATATTATATGTATATGAGATATAGGAAAAGATTACGGTGTTATATACGCACCACCACCTGATTAGTTGGTATATATTGGTGATTTCGCCCACAGAGGCCGAGATGATATGACAGGATTTCCTCAGAGGATTGATGATATTTTTTACACACCTATGTATGATACGAAATTTATACGCACATGCATGACTTTATAAATATTTCAGGATTCACAAAGTTATTTAGAGTTACGGGCGAAATCTTTTACTCCATATTTCATTTATGTCTTTTATGTACTGATTTTCATGTCTTACATACTCGGTACATTATTCGTACTGACGCCCCTATTTCTCAGGGCCTGCGTTTTATGTCCGCAGGTGTAGGTAGATAGGCTGACGGTCCCCTTTTTTAGGATCATTGATCAGCCAGAGTTGGTGTGCTCCACTTGATCCGGAGCTGTTATTAGTTTTGGTATGCTATTTTTGTATGTAGATATGGGTACAACGGGGCCCAGTCCCATCTTTCATATAGTTGTATACTATATTAGAGGTCTGTAGACAGTCATGTATAGTTGAATAATATGTGGCCTTGTCGGCTTCTAGTTTTTCTATAGCAGCCTTGTCGGCTCGCCCTACCGTATTCCGCATGTATATGTATATATGTCTTTTGGACATATTTTTCTCACGTATGTTATTCATGTGATTCAGTAGTTTAATGACAGATGTTATTCATGACCTACCCTTAATTCATATTTATATCTTAGACGCATGCTTAGGGGTGTTCGACAGGTAGGACTCAGGCGCCTGTCATGGCCCATCGGTTTGGGTCGTGACACATACCACTGAAAAAATCGACAAGTATTTGATGCCGAATAAAGACTACATCCAAATAATCATCGTCTAGGATTTGCAATAGTCCATGCAACTTTTAAAAGAGCCGACTTGCCACATCTACAAAACATATCCATCTTGTTTCTTTCAAGTAAAAAATGATTGTTATTTGGGCAAAAATAAAAGTCAAAAATGGCTTTTATGGAATTGGAATGACAAAGGAAGAAAATGAGAAGAAAGAAAATGGTGAAGAATTAGAAAGAATAGAATAAATAGGGGTGAGAATGGGGTTGTTAGCGTTAAGGTCTTAATTTTTGGGGAAAAATTAATTTATTATCGTTAGGGGATGGGAAAGTATTGGGAAAGGGAAATGTTAAACTGATGTGGCAAAAAAATACAGTCCCACGCGCACTCAGTCATTTAAAACAACTTTCAGTGCCATGTGGCAGGTTAGGGGGTAATAACATCCGAAAAATTAAGCGTAGGGTGATCACCTATAGTTAAGGTGTACGCTCGTTAAAAAAGGGATCAAGTTCAGAGGTCTTTAACTATTCTGCCTATAGTATTTCCTTAGTATTCTTTACATTTCATGGACTTTTAGGATTGAATTATGAAAAAGGCATGAGGCTTTCTCCAATGAAAGAATCATGTATTTTTTAGGTGTAAAAATTTCAACCTGGCCTAGTATGACTTATGTATGACATTTGGATCTAAAATTAAAAAATAACTTTGGACGACTTATAACAATCCTGAAGTTATGCAAGATTATATATGTTAATTATTAACTTATTTTTTTTCTTTTTAGTGTCGGTGAAAAATTATGCGATTAGCACCATTAATCTCGTAATCAAATTTACTGATGATATACATGATAAGATTTTGAGAACATTCCTTAGGTAACTTCCAGCAATTCTCACAGCTTAACATTTGGTTGCCATATCTTGACATGCATAGAAATTAAATCTCCTCTTTTGGGGATCGTTGATTATCGGGATAAGGCTACTAATACCGAAATAAAAAATGTGATTGTGTATTTATCTTATATTTGGTTATGAGTATTAGCTTGATGGGATAAATTTTATATTAAAATGATGGGATTAACTATTCCATTAAGAAGTGGGATAGCTAATCCTCGGAAATATCTTAGCCCATGTGATATTCTTGTTTATTTCACTTGGTAACCAAACGACCCCCGTTGCTAGAGATGATGAAGCTTATAAAAGTTCTCAAAATACCAAGTTCAACAAGGGCCTACGGAGCTTGATGTCTTGATTTAGCTTGAGGTATGGAGCTTGAAGTCTTGATTTAGCTTGGGCTTAAGGAGTTTGATGTCTTGATTTAGCTTGAGGTATGGAGCTTGAAGTCTTGATTTAGCTTGGGCTTAAGGAGTTTGATGTCTTGATTTAGCTTGAGGTATGGAGCTTGAAGTCTTGATTTAGCTTGGGCTTAAGGAGTTTGATGTCTTGATTTAGCTTGAGGTATGGAGCTTGAAGTCTTGATTTAGCTTGGGCTTAAGGAGTTTGATGTCTTGATTTAGCTTGAGGTATGGAGCTTGAAGTCTTGATTTAGCTTGGGCTTAAGGAGTTTGATGTCTTGATTTAGCTTGAGGTATGGAGCTTGAAGTCTTGATTTAGCTTGGGCTTAAGGAGTTTGATGTCTTGATTTAGCTTGAGGTATGGAGCTTGAAGTCTTGATTTAGCTTGGGCTTAAGGAGTTTGATGTCTTGATTTAGCTTGAGGTATGGAGCTTGAAGTCTTGATTTAGCTTGGGCTTAAGGAGTTTGATGTCTTGATTTAGCTTGAGGTATGGAGCTTGAAGTCTTGATTTAGCTTGGGCTTAAGGAGTTTGATGTCTTGATTTAGCTTGAGGTATGGAGCTTGAAGTCTTGATTTAGCTTGGGCTTAAGGAGTTTGATGTCTTGATTTAGCTTGAGGTATGGAGCTTGAAGTCTTGATTTAGCTTGGGCTTAAGGAGTTTGATGTCTTGATTTAGCTTGAGGTATGGAGCTTGAAGTCTTGATTTAGCTTGGGCTTAAGGAGTTTGATGTCTTGATTTAGCTTGGGCGTAACGAGTTTGATGTCTTGGTTTAATTCTAACAAAATGAGATTTTTTCTTTCCTGTGCATTATTTGAAATCTTATTATCAAAATTGTCCCATATTTGGAATTTACCCGACCTAAACACGTTTTAGCTACAAAACATATACATTCGTTTACAATATACTCCTTTCTTCGGTAGACTGCCTTATTTAGACGCACGATTTTGGGATAGCTTATATTTCAGTTAGAAATTTTAGACACAATTATCACACCATAATCAAGGCAACATATATGTAGAATTCTTCTATTACGCAGATTTCGTCTGGTTTTCCATAAACAAGGCAGCAAACTCAAAATAACGCTTCGAAAGAACACAGCTGCAAACAATTAGCTGCATTCTAAAGTTTTCATACGATTGCATAATTATTTTCTCTACAATTGAATTAAATTTGTCGATATAATGTCAAAATTGGCGATAATGCTTCAGCTCAATGGTCAGTTGGATAACTTTAGAGATACATAGATTTTGATGTTGACAGAATTGTAGTCAATGAAGATTCAAATTATAGTCAAATGAATGCCGCAATTACAGAGCATCTAATGATCGATACCTCTGTAAAAATCATAGAGATCAACTACAGTGTCAACAAACGTTGACCTCCAATGAAAATTCGGAACGATATGGGAGTTCGAGTGTATATGGAGACGACAAAGGAAAACTAAAACTTAGGAATGTATCTGTTGTGTATAACAGTACGTGATTTTGATTTAGAATGCAGTATATAGAATGCAAGCACAATTGTAGGTTCGCTAGGTTTGTGTCACGACCCAATTTTACCTATAGGTCGTGGTGGCGCCCAACACAACGGCTAGGTAAGCCAACTAGAAATTTAAACATATATTCAATTCTTTAAAATTAACCGAATAATTAAACTCTTCTTATTTGAAAAAATTAAAACAATATGAAAAGATCTAGTAAATTAAAATAGTCAAAGAAATACTTAAATCCATACATTCTACTAGTGTGTGTGCCAAGACCTGGTATCACAAGTGTATGGGCATCTAGTAGATTATACAAAAATTATAAATACTGTCTGAAATGAAATAGACAGGATAAAATTATCCAAAAAAGGCACTAATTGCTGCAGAATGGCTTAGAAAACAGCTCACCACCAAGCCTCTGGATAACGCGGGTGCGCGCCGATAGGTTCAACGATAGCATCTGTCTCAAGTCCTGCACAAAAAGTACAGCAAATGTAGCATGAATACGTAAACAATGTGTACCCAGTAAGTATCAAGCCTAATCTCGAAGAGGTAGAGACGAGAGGTCGACTTTGACACTCACTAAGGGTCAATAACGATAAATAAAATAAAAATAAAAATATTTAAATCAACATAATTCATAGAGTTAAAAATATATTTTATTTAACCAACAGAAATAATTAAATCCCTTCTAATACAAAAATTTAAAATCTATTAATTGAATTCACAAGTTGCGATTAAGATATCAAGGTATCATGTAATTATTATTTTTAGGCACTATTTCTACCGAGGTCGTACGACCTGATCCAGAGTCTCTTGTACAGTGCCGAGGGACGTGCGGCGCGATCCATAGATGCATCTATACTGCCGAGAAGTTCGGCCCGCTCCACGAGAAAGGAGGACATTTTCTTATGTACCTCCGGAATGAGAGTGTATTTATTAAAAGATGAATTCGAGAGGATGGACAATTCTTTTCACAATTAATTAATTTAAACAGATGATTGAGTATATAAGATTTTCACCTACTACTATCTTTCCCTAACAATTCACAATATATTACAAGTAATTCAATTAAATAAAGGATACAATTTACGCACGTAATCCATGATTTGAGTCCTAAACTATCCGGACTTTAGCATAGATAGTAGCTACGTACGGACTCTCGTAACCTCATGTGTACGTAGCCTTCACAATTAACAATAATTATTAATTTAATCACATATGGGGTAAAGTTCCCCTCACAAGATTAGACAAGAGACTTACCTCAACTTGCTCCAATTTAATCCACTAGTAGGTCTTTTCCTCGATTATCCAACTCTGAATGGCTCGAATCTAGCCAAAATAATTCGATACAATCACTAAAAATTATAGGAATCAATTTCATAAGAAAATACTACATTTTTCAATAAAAATCTGAAATAAACTCAAAACTCGTCCGTCGGGCCTACGTCTCAAAATCCGACGAAAGTTACGAAATATGAACGCTCATTCAACCACGAGTCTACCCACACCAATATTACTAATTTCCGATAACAAGTCGGGCCTCAAATCATCAAATCTATCCAAGAGGGTTTTCAAACTTTTTCAACTTAATTCACCAATTAAATGATAAAAACAGTGATGGATTCAAGTAATTTAACCAATATTGAGTTAAGAAAACTTACCCCGTTATTTTCTTTAAAAATTTCCCAAAAATCGCCTCAATCCGAGCTCCAAATCGGTAAAAATGGAAAATGGGCTATTTTAAGAACATAAGCATTCTGCCCAGTGATTTCTTCTACGCGATCACGAACTTTCTCACACGATGGCGAAGCACTGATTCCACAAACCTACGTGATCGCTAACATTCTCACGCGGCCGCATAGCATTAAACGTGTGGTCCAGCTCCTCCCTCCGTTTACTCAATGCGAACGCGACCTTCATCACGCATTCGCGAATGACAAACTCCCACAGCTACGCGATCGCAACCCTCTTCACGCGATTGCGTAAAACAAAAATCATCACTGCCTCAAACAAGCCTACGCGATCGCAAACTATCTCACACGATCGTGTAGAACACAGTCACCTCTGCCCATAACAGCCTACGTGATCGCATACGAACTTATGTGATAGCGTATAAGTAAATCAGAGGAAACATACCAGCGGCTATCAGCTATCTCCCAAAGGCCAAAAATGATCCGTTAGCCGTCCGAAACTCGCCCGAGTCCCTCAGGACCTCAACTAAATACACCAACAAGTCCTAAAATATCATACGAACTTAGTCGAAACATCAAATCACATAAAACAACGTTAAAATCACGAATCATGCTCCAATTCAAGCTTAATGAAACTCAAAATTTCCTACTTCTACATTCCATGCCGAAACCTATCAAATCAAGTCCGATTGACCTCAAATTTTGCAAACACAGTCATAAATGACATAACGGAGCTATGAAAATTTTTGGAACAGATTCCGACATCAAAAAGTCAACTCCCCGGTCAAACTTCCAAACTTAAATTTTTCTATTTTAACCATTTCAAACCTAATTTAACTACAGACATCCAAATAAAATTTTGAACATGCTCCTAATTCCAAGATCACCATACGGAGCTGTTGAAATCATCAAAATTCTATTCCGGGGTCATTTTCTAAAAATGTTGACTGAAGTCAAACTTAGCATTTTAAGGCCAACTTAAGGAACCAAGTGTTTCGATTTCAAGTCGAACACTTCCAAATCCCGAACCAACCATCTCTGCAAGTCATAATTTAATAAAAGCACATACATAGAGTTTTATTTCGGGGAACAGGGTTCTAAAAGTTAAAATGACCGGTTGAGACATTACATTCTCTACCTCTTAAACAGACGTTCGTCCTCGAACGGGTTTAGAATTATACCTGGAGTATTGAATAAGTGTGGATATCTGCTCCGCATGTATTCCTCGGCCTCCCAAGTTGCTTCCTTGACTGGTTGGCCCCTCCACTGGACTTTTACAGCAGAAATCCTCTTGGACCTCAACTGGCGAACCTGTTTATCAACAATGGCAACTGGCTGCTCTTCATAACCCATGCTATTATCTAGTTGAACTGTGCTGAAGTCTAACATATGTGATAGGTCGGCATGATACTTCCGGAGCATAGATACATGAAAAACCGGATGAACTCCTAATAGACTGGGAGGTAAGGCGGGCTCATAAGAAACCTCCCCAACTCGATGCTGGATTGGTAACTGTTGTTATAAGAAAACTCGGCCAAAGGAAAGAAACGATCCCACTGACCTCCAAAGTCAATCACACATGCCCTGAGCATATCCTTCAAAATCTGAATTGTCCGCTCTGACTGCCTGTCGGTATGCGGATGAAAGGTTGTGCTGAGCTCTACACGGGTCCCGAATTCACTTTGTATTGCTCTCCAGAATTGTGAAGTAAAATGAGGGCCTCTATCTGATATGATGGAAATTGGCACACCGTGCAACCGAGCTATCTCCTGAATATAAATCTGGGCTAACCTCTCTGAAGTATACGTAGTCACAACCGGAATAAAGTGTGCCGACTTGGTCAACCTGTCGACAATGACCCAAACTGCATCAAATATTTGCAAGGTCCGCGGCAACCCAACTACAAAGTCCATAGTAACACGTTCCCATTTATACACCAGTATAGTCATCTGCTGAAGTAGGCCACCTAGCCTCTGGTGCTTATATTTAACTTGCTGGCAATTTAGACACCTATCTACATACTCAACTATGTCCTTTTTCATTTGCCGCCACCAATAATGCTTCCTCAGGTCACGATACATCTTCGTAGCACCTGGATGAATAGAATACCGAGAACTGTATGCCTCTTCTAAGATCGTTTTCCTCAGTCCATTCAAATTAGGAACACATAGATGATCCTGGAGTCGCAGAACACCATCTGTGCCAATAGTAACTTCTTTGGCCCCACCCCATAGTACCATTTCTCGAAGAACCATTAAGTGTGGGTCATCAAACTGGCGAACCTTGATCTGCTCAGATAGTGAAGATTGGGCCACAATACATGCAAGAATTCGGCTGGGCTCTGAGATGTCTAATATCACAAGTCTGTTAGCCAAGGATTGAATATCCAAAGCTAATGGAATCACATCTGCTGCAATAAAAGCCAAACTACCCATACTCTCCACCTTTCTACTTAAGGCATATCAACTACATTTTCTTTACCCGGATGATACAGGATAGTGATATCATAATCTTTTAGTAACTCCAGCCATCTGCGATGCCTCAAATTTAGGTCCATCTGCTTGAACAAATGCTGCAAGCTACGATGATCAGCGTAAACCTCACAAGACACCCCATAAAGATAATGCCTCCAAATCTTAAGAGCTTGAGCAATCGCAGCTAACTCCAAGTCATACACCGAATACGTTTTCTCATGGGGCTTTAGCTGATATGAAGCATATGAAATAACGCGTCCTTCCTGCATCAATACACAACCCAAGACAACACGTGAAGCGTCACAATATACTGTATACATCCCTGAATCGGAAGGTAACACTAACACTGGTGCTGTAGTCAATGCTGTCTTGAGCTTCTGAAAGCTCACCTCACAATCATCGGATAATCGGAATGGAGCACCCTTATGGGTTAATTTGGTCAAAGGTGCTGCAATAGATGAAAATCCTTCCACAAATCGATGATAATAACCTGCTAAACCTAGAAAACTCCTGATCTCAGTCGCCGAAGTGGGACGATGCCAATTCTAAACTGCCCAATCTTTTGGGGATCAACCTTAATGCCCTCGCCCGATTCAATATGACCCAAAAATGCTATGGACTCTAGCCAGAACTCACATTTGGAGAACTTAGCATATAGCTTTTGTTCCCACAACGTTTGAAGCACCACTCTCATATGCTGCTCGTGATCTTCCTTATTGCGCGAGTAAATCAAAATATCATCAATGAAGACAATGACAAATGAATCAATATATGGCCTATATACCATGTTCATCAAATACATAAATGCTGTCGGGGCGTTAGTCAAACCAAAGGACATCAACAGAAACTCATAACGACCATATCTAGTCCGGAAAGCAGTCTTCGGAACATCATTTCACCCGATTCTCATATTTTCGTGTAGTATAGCCCATGCTTTCCAAATGGTCCGCCCGCCATGATCGTTCCTCATTTTTTGCATGTTTCGGCCAAAACACTAGAATTCCGCCCGATTCCCATATTTTCGTGTGCGCCCATGCCTTCCGAGTGGGTCGGGCCCCCCTGGACTGGGATCGCCTAAAAATATTTCGGGCCATCAAATACGACCTAAGGAACCTTAGTTACCGCCCCGCCATGATCGTTTCTCATGTTTTTCGTTTTTTGGCCAAAAAACTAGTATTCCTCTCGATTCCCATATTTTAGTGTGCTATAGCCCACGCCTTCCGAGTGGGCCGGGCCCCCTGACTCGGATAGCCTAAAATATTTTCGGGCCGTCAAATACGACCTAGGGAGCCATAGTCACCGCCCCGCCATGATCGTTTCCCATTGTTTTTATTTTTCGGCCAAAATACTAGAACTCCGCCCGATTCACATATTTTCGTGTGCTATAGCCCATGCCTTCCAAGTGGTCTCGGGACCCCCGGACCCCGATCGCCTAAAATTTTTCTGGGTTATCAAATAGGACCTAAGGAACCATAGTCACTGCCCCGCCATGATCATTCCTCATTTTTTGCGTTTTTCGGCCAAACAACTTGAATTCCACCCGATTCCCATATTTGTTTAAGCTATAGCCCACGCTTTCCCAATGGGTTGGGGCCCACGGAGCCGGATCGCCTAAAAGTTTTTCGGACCATCAAATACGACCTAAGGAACCATAGTCACCACCCCGCCATGATCGTTCCTCAGGTTTTGCGTTTTTTGGCCAAAAAACCTGAATTCTGCGTGATTCCCATATTTTCGTGTGCTATAGCCCACGCCTTTCGAGTGGTCACGGGCCCCCCGGACCCCGATCGCCTAAAATTTTTTCGGGCTATCAAAATATGACCTAAGGAACCATAGTCACCGCCCCACCATGATCGTTCCTCATTATTTGTATTTTTCGGCCAAAACACTAGAATTTTGCCAGATTCACATATTTTTGTGTGCGCCCACGCCTTCCGAGTAGGACGAGTCCATCGGACTGTGATCGCCTAAAGATTTTTCGGGCCATCAAATACGACCTAAGGAACCATAGTTACCGCCCCGCCAAGATCGTTCCTTATGTTTTACGTTTTTCGGCCAAAAACCTAGAAGTGCGCCCGATTCTCATATTTTTGTGTGCTATAGCCCACGCCTTCCGAGTGGGCCGGGCCCCCTGACTCGGATCGCCTAAAAATTTTCGGGCTATCAAATACGACCTAAGGAACCATAGTCACCGCACCGCCATGATCGTTCCTCATTTTGTGCATGTTTCGGCCAAAAAACTAGAATTCTTTCTGATTCCCATATTTTCGTGTACTATAGCCCACGCCTTCCAACTGGCCCCGGGACCCCCGGACCCCGATCGCCTAAAATTTATTCTGGCCATAAAATAAGACCTAAGGAACCATAGTCACCGCCCCGCCATGATCGTTCCTCATGTTTTGCGTTTTTCGGCCAACTAACTAAAATTCCGCCCGGTTCCTATATTTTCATGTGCTATAGCCCACGCCTTCCCAATGGGTAGGCCCCCACGGAGCCGGATCACCTAATATTATTGCGGACCATAACATATGACCTAAGGAACCATAGGCACCGCCCCGCCATGACTTGTCCTCATGTTTTGCATTTTACTTCCAAAAAACTAGAATTCCGCCCGATTACAATATTTTCTTGTGCTATAGCCCTCGCCTTCCAAGTGGGCCGGGCCCCCCGGACCCCGATCGCCTAAAATGTTTTCGGGCCATCAAATACGACCTAAGGAACCATAGTCACCGCCCGCCATGATCGATCCTCATTGTTTTGCGTTTTGCTGCCAAAACACTTGAATTCCGCGCGATTCCCATATTTTTGTGTGCTATAGCCCACGTCTTCCGAGTGGTCACGGGCCCCCCGGACCCNTTGTCCTCATGTTTTGCATTTTACTTCCAAAAAACTAGAATTCCGCCCGATTACAATATTTTCTTGTGCTATAGCCCTCGCCTTCCAAGTGGGCCGGGCCCCCCGGACCCCGATCGCCTAAAATGTTTTCGGGCCATCAAATACGACCTAAGGAACCATAGTCACCGCCCGCCATGATCGTTCCTCATTTGTTGCGTTCTTCAGCCAAAAACTAGAATTCCGCCCAATTCCCATATTTTCGTGTACGCCCACGCCTTCCGAGTGGGTCGGGACCCCCGGACTGTGATGGACTAAATGTTTTTTGGGCCATCCAATACGACCTAAGGAACCATAGTCTCCGCCCCGCCATGATCGTTCCTCATTGTTTAAGTTTTTCGGCCAACAAACTACATTTCGCCCAATTCCCATATTTTCGTGTGCGCCCACGCTTTCTGAGTTGGCCGGGCCCCCCGGACTGGGATCGCCTAAAATTCTTTCAGGCCATCAAAATACGACCTAAGGAACCATAGTCACCGCCCCTCTATGATCGTTCCTCATTGTTTACGTTTTTCGGCCAAAATATTAGAATTCCGCCCGATTCTCATATTTTTGTGTGCTATAGCCAACGCCTGCCGAGTGGGCTGGGTCTCCTAATTCGGATCGCCTAAAATTTTTTCGGGAAATTAAATACCACCTAAGGAACCATAGCCACTGCCCCGCCATGATCCTTCCTCATGTTTTACGTTTTCAGCCAAAGAACTAGAATTTCGCGTGATTCCCATATTTGCGTGTGCTATAGCTCACGCCTTCCCAATGGGTAGGGCCCTACGGAGCCGGATCGCCTAAAATATTTCCGGGCTATCCAATACGATCTAAGGAACCATAGTCACCTCCCGGCAATGATCGTTCCTTATTTGTTGAATTTTTCGGCCAAAAAACTTGAATTCCGCGCAATTCTCATATTTTCATGTGCTATAGACCACGCCTTCCGAGTGGTCAGGGGCCCCCGGACCCCGATCGCTTAAAACTTTTTTGGGTCATAAAATACGACCTAAGGAACAATAGTCACCGCCCCGCCATGATCGTTCCTCATTGTTTGTGTTTTTCGGCTAAAAAACTAGAATTTTGCCCGATTCCCATATTTTCGTGTGCGCCTACGCCTTCCGAGTGGGCTGGGCCCCCCGGACTTTGATTGCCTAAAATTTTTTCGGGCCATCAAATATGACCTAAGGAACCATAGTCACCGCCTTGCCATGATCGTTCCTCATGTGTTACGTTGTTCGGCCAAAAACCTAGAATTACGCCCGATTCCCATATTTTCGTGTGCTGTAGCCCATTCCTTCCAAGTGGTCCAGGGACCCCCAGACTCCGATCGCCTAAAATATTTCCGAACCATTACATACAACCTAAGGAACCATAGTCACTGCCCCGCCATGATCTTTCCTCATGTTTTGGGTTTTTCGGCCAAAAACCTAGAATTGCGCCCGATTCTCATATTTTCGTGTGCAATAGACCAAGCTATCCGAGTGGGCAGCTCCCCCCGGAATCGGATCGCCTAAATTTTTTTTGGGCCATCCAATACGACCTAAGGAACCATAGTCACCGCCCCGCCATGATCGTTGCTCAGTTTTTGCATTTTTCGGCCAAAAAACAAGAATTTCGTGCGATTCCCATATTTGCGTATGTTATAGCCCACGCCTTCCGAGTGGTTACGGGCCCCCCGGATCCCGATCGGCTAAAATTTTTACGGGCCATCAAATACAACCTAAGGAACCATAGTCACCGCACCGCCATGATCGTTTCTCATTTTTTGCGTTTTTTGGCCAAAAAACTAGAATTCCGCTCGATTCCCATATTTTCGTGTGCAATAGCCCACGCCTTCCGAGTGGTCCGGGCCCCCGGACTCGGATCGCCTAAAAGTTTTCTGGGCCATCAAATACGACCTAAGGAACCATAGTCACCGCACCGCCATGATCGTTCCTCATTTTTTGCGTTTTTTGGCCAAAGAACTAGAATTCCGCTCAATTCCCATATTTTCGTGTGCAATAGCCCACGCCTTCCGAGTGGTCCGGGCCCCCGGACTCGAATCGCCTAAACTTTTTCTGGGCCATCAAATACGACCTAAGGAACCATAGTCACCACCCCGCCATGACCTTTCCTCATTTTTTGCATTTTACGGCCAAAAGACTAGAATAGCGTCCGATTTTCATATTTTTATGTGCTAGCCCACGCCTTCCGAGTAGGCCGGGCCCCCTGACTCGGATCGTCTAAAATTTTTTCGGACCATCAAATACGACCTAAAGAACCATAGTCACCGCACCTCTATGATTGTTCTTCATGTTTTGCATTTTTCGGCCAAAAATCTAGAATTCGGCCCGATTCCCATATTTTCGTGTGCTATAGCCCACACCTTCCAAGTGGTCCCGAGACCCCCGAATCCCGATTGCCTAAAATTTTTCTAGGCCATAATATATGACCTAAGGAACCATAGTCACTGCCCCGCCATGAGCATTCCTCATATTTTGCGTTTTACGGCCAAAAAACTAGAATTCCGCCCGATTCTCATATTTTCATGTGCTATAGCCCACACCTTCCCAATGGGTAGGGCCCCACGGAGCCGGATTGCCTAATATTCTTGCGTGCCATCAAATACAACCTAAGGATCCATAGTCACTGCCACGCCATGACCTGTCCTCATGTTTTGCATTTTACGGCCAAAAAACTAAAATTTCGCCCTATTCCCATATTTGCGTGTGCTGTAGCCCACGCCTTCCAAGTGGTCCCGGGACTCCCAGACCCAAATCGCCTAAAACTTCTTTGGGGCATCAAATATGACCTAAGGAATCATAGTCACCGCCCCGCCATGGTCGTTCCTCATTTTTTGCATTTTACGACCAAAAAACTATTATTCCGCCCGATTCCCAAATTTTCGTGTTCTATAGCCCACGCCTTCCAAGTAGGCCGTCCCGCCAGGCTCGGATAGCCTAAAATATTTTTGGGCCATCGAATATGATCTAAAGAACCATAGTCACCGCCCCTCCATGACCGTTCCTCATTTGTTTTGCGGTTTACGGTAAAAACCTAAAGTTCTGTCCGATTCTCATATTTTCGTGTGCTATAACCCATGCCTTCCAAGTGGTCCCGGGACTCCTGAACTCAGATCGCCTAAAATCTTTCCGGACCATTAAATATTACCTAAGGAACATAGTCACCGCCCCGCCATGATCGATCAACATTTGTTGAGTTTTTCGGCCAAAAATCTAGAATTCCACCCGATTCTCATATTTTCGTGTGCAATAGCCCACGCCTTCCGAGTGGGCCGGGCCCCCCGGACTCGGATCGCCTAAAATATTTTCAGGGAATCCAATATGACCTAAGGAACCATAGTCACCGCTCCTCCATGAACGTTCCTCATTTTTTGCATTTTTCGGGAAAATAACTAGAATTCCGCGTGTTTCCATATTTTCGTGAACTATACCCCCCACGCCTTCCAAGTGATCCCGGGACTCCCGGATCCCGATCCCCTAAAATGTTTTTGGGCTATCAAATACGACCTAAGGAACTACAGTCACTGCCCCGCAATGATCATTCCTTATGTTTTGCGTTTTTCGGCAAAAATATTAGAATTCTGCCAGATTCCCATATTTTTGTGTGTTATAGCCCACGCCTTCCAAGTGGTCCCGGGACCCCCAGACCCCGATTGCCTAAAATTTTTCTAGGCTATAAAATACGACCTAAGGAGCCATAGTCACTGCCCCGCCATGATCATTCCTCATAGTTTGCGTTTTACGGCCAAAAAACTAGCATTCCGCCCAATTCCCATATTTTCGTGTGCTAGCCCACGCCTTCCGAGTGGGCAGGGCCCCCTGACTCGGATCGTCTAAAATATTTTTGGGCCATCAAATACGACCTAAAGAACCATAGTCACCGCACCGCCATGATTGTTCCTCATTTTTTGTATTTTTTGGCTAAAAATCTAGAATTCGGCCCGATTCTCATATTTTCGTGTGCTATAGCCCACACCTTCCAAGTGGTCCCGGGACCCCCAGACCCCGATTGCCTAAACTTTTTCTGGGCCATAAACTATGACCTAAGGAACCATAGTCACTGCCCCGCCATGATCATTCCTCATATTTTGCATTTTACGGCCAAAACACTAGAATTCCGCCCGATTCCCATATTTTCGTGTGCTATAGCCCACTCCTTCCCAATGGGTAGGGCCCCACGGGGCCGGATTGCCTAATATTCTTACGTGCCATCAAATACGACCTAAGGATCCATAGTCACTGCCACGCCATGACCTGTCCTCATTTTTTGCATTTTACGGCCAAAACACTAAAATTTCGCCCTATTCCCATATTTTCGTATGCTGTAGCCCACGCCTTCCAAGTGGTCCCGGGACTCCCGGACCCAGATCGCCTAAAACTTTTTCGGGCCATCAAATATGTCCTAAGGAACCATAGTCACTGCCCCGCCATGGTCGTTCCTCATGTTTTGCATTTTACGGCCAAAAAACTAGTATTTCGCCCGATTCCTAAATTTTTGTGTTTTATAGCCGACGCCTTCCAAGTGGGCCGTCCCGCCAGACTAGGATAGCCTAAATTTTTTTGCGTCATCAAATATGACCTAAAGAACCATAGTCACCGCCCCGCCATGACCGTTCCTCATTGTTTTTGCGGTTTACGGCCAAAAACCTAAAATTCTGCCCGATTTCCATATTTTCGTGTGCTATAACTCATGCCTTCCGAGTGGTCCCGGGACCCCCGAACTCCAATCGCCTAAAATTTTTTCGAAACTTAAATATGACCTAAGGAACATAGTCACCGCCCCGCCATGATTGATCCTCATTTTTTGAGTTTTTCGGCAAAAAATCTAGAATTTCGCCCGATTCTCATATTTTCGTGTGCAATAGCCCAGGCCTTCCGAGTGGGCCGGGTCCCCCGGACTCGGATCGCCTAAAATTTTTTCAGGGCATCAAATACGACCTAAGAAACCATAGTCACCGCTCCTCCATGAACGTTCCTCATGTTTTGCATTTTTCGGGAAAAAAACTAGAATTCTGCCCGTTTCCCATAATTTCGTGAACTATACCCCTACGCCTTCCAAGTGGTCTCGGGACTCCCGGATCCCGATCCCCTAAAAGTTTTCCAAGCCATCAAATACGACCTAAGGAAACACAGTCACTGCCCCGCAATGATCGTTCCTTATTTTTTGCGTTTTTCGGCAAAAAAACTAGAATTCTACCAGATTCCCATATTTTCGTGTGCTATAGCCCACGCCTTCAGTGTGGTCCCGGGACCCCCAGACCCCGAATGCCTAAAATTTTTCTGGGCTATAAAATACGACCTAAAGAACCATAGTCACTGCCCCGCCATGATTGATCCTCATTTTTTGGGTTTTTCGGCCAAAACTCTATAATTCCGCCCGATTCCTATATTTTCGCGTGCAATAGCCCACGCCCTCCGAGTGGGCCGGGCCCCCCAGACTCGAATTGCCTAAAAAATGTTCAGGGCATCAAATACGACCTAAGGAACCGTAGTCACCGCCCCTCCATGATCGGTCCTCATTGTTTGCGTTTTTCGAGAGAAAAACTAGAATTCCGCCCATTTTCCATAGTTTCGTGAACTATCCATGCTTTCCAAGTGGTCTCGGGACTCCCGGACCCCGATCGCCTAAAATTTGTCCGGGCCATCAAATACGATCTAAGGAACCATAGTCACTGCCCCGCCATGATCGCTCCTCATTGTTTGCATTTTATGGCCAAAAAACAAGAATTCCGCCGGATTCCCATATTTTCATGTGCTATAGCCCATGTCTTCCAAGTGGGGCGTGCCCCCCGGACTAGGATCGCTTAAAATTTTTCCGGGCCATCAAATACGACCTAAAGAACCATAGTCACCGCCCTGTCATGACCGTTCCTTGTTTTTTTGAGTTTTACAGCCAAAAACCAAGAATTCCGCCCGATTCCCATATTTGCGTGTGCTATAGCCCACGCCTTCCCAATGGGTTGGGCCTCACGAAGCCGGATCGCCTAATATTTTTGCGTGCCTTCAAATACGACCTAAGGATCTATTGTCCCCGCCACGCCATGACCTGTCCTCATGTTTTGCATTTTACGGCCAAAAGATTAAAATTTCGCCCGATTCTCATATTTTCGTATGCTATAGCCCACGCCTTCCAAGTGATCCCGGGACTCCCGGACCCAGATCGCATAAAACTTTTCCGGGCCATGAACTACAACCTAAGGAACCATAGTCACCGCCCCGCCATGATCGTTCCTCATATTTTGCATTTTACGGCCAAAAAACTAGTATTCCGCCTAATTCCCATATTTTCGTGTTCTATAGCCCACGCCTTCCAAGTGGGCCGTCCCGCCGGACTCGGATCACCTAAAATATTTTTGGGCCATCAAATACGACCTAAAGAACCACAGTCACCGTTCCTCCATGACCGTTCCTCATTATGTTTGCGGTTTACGGCTAAAAACCTAACATTTCGAGTGATCCCGGGACCCCCAGACCCCGATCGTCTAAACTTTTTTTGGGCCATCAAATACGACCTAAGGAACCATAGTCACCGCCCCGCCATGATTGTTCCTTATGTTTTGCATTTTACGGCCAAAACACTAGAATTCCGCCCGATCCCCATATTTGCGTGTGCTATAGCCCACACCTTCTAAGTGGTCCCGGGACTCCCGAACCCCGATCGCCTAAACTTTTTCCGGACCATCAAATACGATCTAAGGAACCATATTCACCGTCCCACCATGATCATTCCTCATTTTTTGCATTTGATAGACAAAAAAGTAGAATTTTGCGTGATTCCCATATTTTCGTGTGCTATAGCCCATGCCTTCCACGTGGGCCGTGCCCCCCCGGCCAAGGATAGGCTAAAAGTTTAACGGGCCATCATATACGACCTAAATAACCATAGTCACTGCCTTTCCATGACCGTTCCTCATTTTGTTTTGCATTTTACGGCCAAAAACCTAGAATTCCGCCCGATTCCCATATTTTCGTGTGCTATAGCCCACGCCTTCCAAGTGGTCCCGGGACCCCCAGACCCCAATCGCCTAAAATTTTTCCGGGCCATCAATTACAACCTAAGGAACCATAGTCACCGCCCCACCATGATTGTTCCTCATGTTTTGCATTTTACGGCCAAAAGACTAGAATTTTGCCCGATTCCCATATTTTCGTGTGCTATAGCCCACACCTTCCAAGTGGTCCCGGGACTCCCGGACCCAGATCGAATAAATCTTTTCCAGGCCATGAACTACAACCTAAGGAACCATAGTCACCGCCCCGCCATGATCGTTTCTCATATTTTGCATTTTACGGCCAAAAAACTAGTATTCCGCCTAATTCCCATATTTTCGTGTTCTATAGCCCACACCTTCCAAGTGGGCCGTCCCGCCGGACTCGGATCACCTAAAATATTTTCGGGCCATCAAATATGAACTAAAGAACCACAGTCACCGCTCCGCCATGACCGTTCCTCATTATGTTTGCGGTTTACGGCTAAAAACCTAACATTCCGCCC
Source organism: Nicotiana otophora (assembly GCA_000715115.1). NCBI lineage: Eukaryota > Viridiplantae > Streptophyta > Magnoliopsida > Solanales > Solanaceae > Nicotiana > Nicotiana otophora. The sequence goes on from AWOL01S0086012.1 coordinate 27,132, forward strand.
GATTCCCATATTTTCATGTGCTAGCCCACTCCTTCCAAGTGATCCCGGGACCCCCAGACCCCGATCGTCTAAACTTTCTTTGGGCCATCAAATACGACCTAAGGAACCATAGTCACCGCCCCGCCATGATTGTTCCTTATGTTTTGCCTTTTACGGCCAAAACACTAGAAATTCGCCCGATCCCCATATTTGCGTGTGCTATAGCCCACACCTTCTAAGTGGTCCCGGGACTCCCGGACCCCGATCACCTAAACTTTTTCGGGACCATCAAATACGATCTAAGGAACCATAGTCACCGTCCCGCCATGATCATTCCTCATTTTTTGCATTTGATAGCCAAAACACTAGAATTTTGCGTGATTCCCATATTTTCGTGTGCTATAGCCCATGCCTTCCACGTGGGCCGTGCCCCCCCGGCCAATGATAGCCTAAAAGTTTAACGGGCCATCATATGCGACCTAAATAACCATAGTCACTGCCCTGCCATGACCGTTCCTCATTTTGTTTTGCGTTTTACGGCCAAAAACCTAGAATTTCGCCCGATTCCCATATTTTCGTGTGCTATAGCCCACGCCTTCCAAGTGGTCCCGGGACCCCCAGACCCCGATCGCCTAAAATTTTTTCGGGCCATCAATTACGACCTAAGGAACCATAGTCACTGCCCCACCATGATTGTTCCTCATGTTTTGCATTTTACGGCCAAAAGACTAGAATTTCGCCCGATTCCCATATTTTCGTGTGCTATAGCCCACACCTTCCAAGTGATCCAGGGACCCATGAACCCCGATCTCCTAAAAGTTTTTTGGGCCATCAAATACGACCTAAGGAACCATAGTCACTGCCCCACCATGATCGTTCCTCATTGTTTTGCATTTTTCGGCCAAACAACTAGAATTCCGCGCGATTCCCATAATTTCGTGTGTTATAGCCCACGCCTTCCGAGTGGTCCCGGCCCCCTGACCCCGATCGCCTAAAAATTTTCCGTTCATCCAATACGACCTAAGGAACCATAGTCACCGTCCCGCCATGACTGTTTCTCATGTTTTGCGTTTTTCGGCCAAAACACTAGAATTCCGCCCGATTCCCATATCTTTGTGTGCTATAGCCCACGTCTTCCCAATGGGTAGGTCCCCACGGAGCCGGATCGCCTAATACTTTTGTGGGCCATCAAATAAGACCTAAGGAACCTTAGTCACCGCCCTTCCATGACCTGTACTAATGTTTTGCATTTTACGGCCAAAAACCTAGAATTTCGCCTGATTCCCATATTTTTGTGTGCTATAGCCGACGCCTTCCAAATGGTACCGGGACTCAAGGACCCCGATCGCGTAAAAGTTTTTCGGGCCACCAAATACGACCTAAGGAACCAAAGTCACCGCCCCTCCATGATTGTTCCTCATGTTTTGCATTTTACGGCCAAAAAACTAGAATGCCGCCCGATTTCCATATTTTCGTGTGCTATAGCTCACGTCTTCCCAATGGGTAGGGCCCCATGAAGCCGGATCGTCTAATATTTTTGTGGGCCGTCATATACGACCTATGTAATCTTTGTCACCGCCCCGCCATGACCTGTACTCATGTTTTGCATTTTATGGCCAAAAAACTAGAATTCCGCCCGATTCTCATATTTTTGTGTGCTATAGACGACGCCTTCCAAATGGTCCCGGGACTCCCGGACCCCGATCGCGTAAAATTTTTCCGTGCCACCAAATACGACCTAAG
>AWOL01S0086012.1:29067-41489 GCA_000715115.1 Nicotiana otophora
GGTCCTGGGACCCCCGGACTCCGATCGCCTAAACGTTTTTCGGACCATCAAATACAACCTAAGGAACCATAGTCACCAGCCCTCCATGATCGTTCCTCATTTTGTGCGTTTTGCGGGAAAAAAACTTGAATTCTGCCTGTTTCCCATATTTTTGTGTGCTATAGCCCATGCCTTCCAAGTGGTCCCGGGACTCCCGGACCCCGATCGCCTAAAAGTTTTTCGGGCCATCAAATACGATTTAAGGAACCATAGTCACCGGCCCGTCATGATCGTTCCTCATTGTTTGCATTTTACGGCCAAAACACTAGAATTCCACCCGATCCCCATATTTTCGTGTGCTATAGCCCACGCCTTCCAAGTGGTCCCGGGACTCCCAGACCCCCATTGCCAAAAAATCTTCCGGGCCATCAAATACGATCTAAGGAACCATAGTCACCGAATCGCCATGATCGTTCCTCATTCTTTACATTTTACGGCCAAACAACTTGAATTCCGCCTGATTCCCATATTTTAATGTGCATAGCCCATGCCTTCCAAGTGGACCGTGCCCCCCGGACTAGGATAGCCTAAAAATTTTCCGGGCCATCAAATACGACCTAAAGAACCATATTCACCACCCTGCCATGACCGTTCCTTATTGTTTTTGCGTTTTACCCCCCAAAACCTAAACTTCCGTCCGATTCCCATATTTTCGTGTGTTATAGCCCATGCCTTCCAAGTGGTCCCGGGACTCCCGGACTTCGATGGCCTAAAATATTTTCGGACCATTAAATATGACCTAATGAACCATAGTCACCGCCCCGCCATGATCAATCCTCATTTTTTGGGTTTTTCGGCCAGAAATCTAGAATTCCGCCCGATTCCCATATTTTCGTGTGCAATAGCCCACGCCTTCCGAGTGGGCCGGGCCCCCCGGATTCGGATCGCCTAAAATTTTTTCGGGGCATCAAATACGACTAAGGAACCATAGTCACCTCCTCCATGAACGTTCCTCATGTTTTGCGTTTTTCGGGAAAAAAACTAGAATTTCGCCCGTTTTCCATATTTTCGTGAACTATACCCCTCACGCTTTCCAAGTGGTCCCGGGACTCCCGGACCCTGATCGCCTAAAATTTTTTCGGGCCATCAAATACGATCTAAGGAACCATAGTCACCGCCCCGCCATGATCATTCCTCATTTTTTGCATTTTACGACCAAAAAACTAGAATTCCGCCTGATTCTCATATTTTCGTGTGCTATAGTCCATGCCTTCCAAGTGGGTCCGGGACCCCCAGACCCCGATCGCCTAAAATTTTTTCGGGCCATCAAATACGACCTAAGGAACCATAGTCACCGCCCCGCCATGATTGTTCCTCATGTTTTGCATTTTAATGGCCAAAAAACTAGAATTCCACCCGATTCCAATATTTTCGTGTGCATAGCCCATGCCTTCCAAGTGCTCCCGGGACCCCCGNGCGCTTTTCGGCCAAAAAACTAGTATTCCTCCCGATTCCCATATTTTCGTGTGCTAGCCCACTCTTTCCCAATGTGTAGGGTCCCACGGCACCGGATCGCCTAAAAGTTTTTCGGGCCATCAAATATGACCTAAGGAACCATAGTCACTTCCCCGCCATGAGCGTTCCTTATTTTTTGGGTTTTTCGGCCAAAGATCTAGAATTCCGCCCGATTCCCATATTTTTGTGTGCAATAGCCCACGCCTTCCGAGTGGGCCAGGCCCCCCGGACTCGGATCGCCTAAAATTTTTGCGGGGCAGCAAATATGACCTAAAGAACCATAGTCACCGCCCCTCCATGATCGTTCCTCATTTTTTGTGTTTTGCGGGAAAACAACTTGAATTCCGCCCATTTCCCATATTTGCGTGTGCATAACCTACGCTTTTCAAGTGGTCCCGGGACTCCCGGACACCGATCGCCTAAAATTTGTTCGGGCCATCAAATACGATATAAGGAACCATAGTTACCTCCCCGCAATGATCGTTCCTCATTTTGTGCATTTTACGGCCAAAAAACTAGAATTCCGCCCGATCCCCATATTTTTGTGTGCTATAGCCCACGCCTTCCAAGTGGGCCGTGCACCTCGGACTCGAATCGCCTAAAAGTTTTTCATCCAACAAATACGACTTAAAGAATCATAGTCACCGCCCTTCCATGACCGTTCCTCGTTGTTTTGCGTTTTACGGTCAAAAACCTAGAATTCCGCCCGATTCCCATATTTTCGTGTGCTATAGCCCATGCCTTCCAAGTGGTCCCGGGACCCCCAGACCCCGATCGCCTAAAATATTTTCGGGCCATCAAATACGGCCTAAGGAACCATAGTCACCTTTCCGCCATGATCGTTTCTCTTTTTTTGCATTTTAAGGCAAAACAACTAGAATTATACCCAATTCCCATATTTTCGTGTGCAATAGCCCACGCCTTCCGAGTGGGCCGGGGGCCCCGGACTCGGATCACATAAAATTATTTCGGGCCATCAAATACGAACTAAGGAACCATAGTCACCGCCCCACCATGATCGTTCCTCATTCTTTTGCATTTTTCGGTGTAAAAACTATAATTCTGCCCGATTCTCATATTTTCGTGTGCTATAGCCCACGCCTTCCGAGTGGTCCCGGGCCCCCCGGACCCCGATCGCCTAAATAATATATTGTGAATTGCTAGGGAAAGATAGTAATGGGTGAAAATCTTATATACTCAATTTTCTGTTTAAATTAATTAATTGTTAAAAGAATTGTTCATCCTCTCGAATTCATCTTTTAATAAATACACTCTCATTCCGGAGGTACATAAGAAAATGTCCACCTTTCTTGTAGAGCGGGCTGAACACCTCGACAGTATAGATGCATCTATGGATCGCATCGCACGTCCCTCGACAGTGTACATGACAATCTAGATCGGGTCGTACGACCTCGGCAGAAATCGTGCCTATATATAATAGTTACACGATACCTTGATATCTTAATCGCAGCTTGTGAATTCAATTAATAGATTGGAAATTATTGTATTAGAAGGGATTTAATTATTTTTGTTTGTTAAATAAAAATTATTGTTAACTCTACGAATCATGTTGATTTAAATATTTCTATTTTTATTTTATTTATCATTATTGACCCTTAGTGAGCGTCAAAGTCGACCTCTCGTCTCTACCTCTTCGAGATTAGGCTTGATACTTACTGGGTACACATTGTTTACGTACTCATACTACACTTGTTGCACATTTTGTACAGGATTTGAGACAGGTGCTATCGTTGGACCTATCGGCGCGCAAACGCATTATCGAGAGGCTTAGTGGTGAGCTGCTTTCTGAGCCATTCTACAGGAATTAGTGCCTCTTTCGGAAACTTTTATCCTGTCTATTTCATTTCAGACAGTATTTATAATTTTTGTATAATCTATTAGATGCCCATACATTTGTGATACCAGGTCTTGGCACACACACTAGTAGAATGTATGGATTTAATTATTTTCTTGGCTATTGTAATTTACTAGATCTTTTCGTATTGTTTTAATTCTTGCAAATAAGAAGAGTTTAATTATTCGGTTAATTTTAAAGAATTGAATATATGTTTAAATTACTAGTTCGCTTGCCTAGCTGTTGTGTTGCGCGTCATCACGACCTATAGGTGAAATTGAGTCGTGCCAACATGGTATCAGAGCACTAGGTTCACGTAGGTCTCACAAGTTATGAGCAGGCGTAATAGAGTCTTGCGGATCGTTACAGAGACGTCTGTATGTATCTTCGAGAGGCTATAGGCTGTTAGGAAACTACCTTTCTTCATCTTCCATCGTGCAATTGATATAGAACTAAATATCTTTCTCTTATTCTCTCACAGATGGTGAGAATGCACTCTAATGAGGTTCTAGATCAGGGAAGAGCTACTCCCCCTGTTGTTAGAGGCCGAGGCAGAGGCCGGTGGAGGGCACTAGCCCGTGGTAGGGGACGAGGATGTCCCAGGATCGTTCCAGTTATACCACTAGTGGGTCCAGTAGAGGATCCCATTATTGAGGAACAAGGCGAGGTGCCTGTAGCAGAGCCAGCTCCGATGGATTTCACGTATGCATCGGGATTTCAGGATGTCATGGGCCGTATGCTGCGGTTCATGGACTCTATGACTCAGGCTGGTTTATTTCCGGCAGACCCAGCCACATCTCAGGCTAGCGGGGGAACACAGACCCCTACCGTACAGGCTCATGGACAGGTAGCTGTTTTATATCAAACCCAAGGTGCACTACCCGTGGGTGGAGCCCGGGCCAGCTGCAATTATCGATTCGCAGAAACTATTGGACAGATGGACTAGACTACATCCTCCTGTCTTTGGGGGTGAGCGACATAAGGATCCCCAAGACTTCATTGATCGGTGCAAGGATAGATTGTACAACATGAGGATATTGGAGTCTCATGGGGTTGACTTTGCTACTTTTCAGTTAGAGGGCACAACCTGTAGATGGTGGAAGTCTTATCTTCTTGGTAGACCAGCAGATTCTCCTCCCATGACTTGGGATAGGTTCACCCATATTTTCCTGGACATGTATATTCCACCCTCCCAGAGGGAAGAGTTGAGGTTTCAGTTTGAGCAGCTGCAGCAGGGTCAGATGTCAGTGACCGATTAAGAGGTGAGGTTCTCTGAGTTATCTCACCATGGACTTATGCTACTCCTTACTGAGGTGGAGAGAGTGCGGAGGTTTGTTGCGGGTTTACATACTGGCATTCAGGCCACTATGGATCTAGAGGTTGAGATAGGTACTTCTTATGAGCTAGTCGTGGAGATAGCCTGGAGGATTGAGGGTGTGCATCAGCGGAGCCGAGAGTAGGTTATGAGAGATAAGAGGTTTAGGTATTCTGGAGAGTTCAGAGGTGCACCGTCTGGGAGCAGAGGTGTCATGACCCAAAACCTAACGTGTCATGATAGCGCCTATTGGTGATACTAGGCAAGCTGACCTTCCCAAAATACTTCCAAACTAAATATAAAAGTAAAGTAAAGCTTTCCATATCATGATTTTTTCATAAAATCAAATTTAAACTCCAATTTGGAACAAAGTGCGAAAAACGAGCCCCAAACATCGGGGTGTCACCATGTCATGAGCGTCTAAGTATTTAAAACTATTACAGCCAATGTCTAAATATCAGTACAAAACAAAAAGAAATGTGGAAGGAGTAACAAGGTCCTGCGGACGCTGGCAGCTACCTTGCAGTCTCTGAAACTCAAACAGGCCTGGACTCAACAGTCTCCGTGCTCAGACACACCTGGATCTACACATATAGTGCATGGTGTAGTATGAGTACAACCGACTCAGCAAGTAACAANTGTATTCCTAAACAAAGTATTGAACTTGTCAATATTTAGTTGAGACTAGTTTTGAATGATGATTGTATTGTTGATATTATTTTGTTATTGAACATTTGTATAGTTTTTGTTGTGGTTGGAGTTGTTGTTGTTATTAGCGTTGTTGGTTAATTGTTGTTGTTATTGTTAGATAATGGTTGTTGTTAGTTAATTATTTTTGTTAGTTAATTATTGTTGTGTTAGTTAGTTAATTGTTGTTGTTAATTAATTATAGTTGAATGGAAGCAATGTAATGCTGCCTGCCATTATAGGATGGATATTGGTTGTAATTGGCAGGTGGTGTAGCTTAAAAGCAGGCATTTTCTGCCCAGTTTTTACCCAGAAAACCGACCGAAATCGGTCAAAATTTTATTTTTTTGCCCAAAAATTCAAAATTTCCAACCGAATTCGATCGGAAATTCCAAATGAAATCTCCAGATTTTTGAAATTTCCGACCGAATTCGGTCGGAAATTATGAATTAATTGTTTTTTAATAAATTAGCAATTTATTACAATTTATAAATAATTATTTATTTATATAAAATTATTATTTATTTAAAAATTTGACCGATTTCAGTCGGTAATTAAAGTTTGACAGTCAGTCAACGCTTCGAATAAACCGACTGACTTTGGTTTGACCAATTTCGGTCGCAACACGTTAGCGACCATCATTTTTCTCACTAATTAAAAGCGGTCGAAAATTGGTCGATTTTTATCGATTTTCGACCGATTTCGATCGGTTTTGGTGGATGAATTTAAGCAGTTTTTTAGTAGTGTATATTAAACATAAATATAGAAACTTGTATAAATAGTTGGTAGGGAAAAATAACAAGGAAAAGAACTAATACAACTCAGCTCAAACCAGTATCACACACAAGGACACTATCAACATCTAAGATAACATATAAAGAGTGCATAGAGATAGAGATATAAGATATAATATCATGACTAAAAAAATATGATTACGGCTAAGGCAAATAGCTCAATATAGCAAAATAGCCCTATTATATCTCTAATAGATAAGCAATAGCCCAGACATAATTTCTAGCATGAATAATGACTCATGTAGTCAACACGTATAGAAAACACGGTGTCAAAGAAAACGTAATAGCAAAAAAGGCATACAATAACTTAGAATCTACCCAGATCATGAATAATCACGACGCTAATATATGTGCTCGTCATCTCACATATGCATCACCCCCAACATGTAGCAAATATCATATCCTACAGGGAAATACCATCAAGTTAAGCCTAGGCAAGATACTTTTCTCAAATACGCGAGAGTTAATACTCCAAAAATCTCTTCTCAACCATCTATTGCGCTTTCAAAAATGAGATTACTCTGTTAGGAGTGCAACCAAGAGAATTCTTCCACTCCATCCTCGGCAACTCCGATATAGCCAATGTCACGGTCTTAACATGACAATCAAGAATAGCATGGTATAAAGATAACCAATCCATACCCAATATCACATCAAAGTCTAAGTCTTCCCTCGTCTCAGAACCATAAATAATGACCACACAAGACCGATAAACTCGATCCATTATAATAGAATCCTCAACCGGTGTAGATGCATGAACATGAGCAGCTCAAGAGGGAAGCTAGCAAGGCCTTTGCTTTAGGCCCCAAAATTTTGAGGTCCCAAAACATTTTAGTATATATATTGCTTAGATATTAATAAAATCTATAGATTAAAAAGAAGAAATATGAAATTTTATAAAAATAAAAAGATTGTCTTCTTTTAACGTAAGAAATATTTTAGAAATTTAAATTAAATTACTCAATTCTTCATATCAGTAAATAAAGTTTTTTGCAACAATATCCAAAGTAATATATTGTAAATATATGGCTAATATCTTATTAACATGAATTAACCTTTTGTCACAATCCAAATTTAAATCCTGTCATGATGACGCCTATCGTGATACTAGGCAAGCCTACCTTCCCAAAAATACTATCAAATTAAATATAAGAGTTAAGTAAAGCTTTTCGATATTAGAAAATTTCCATGAAAACAAAGTTAAACTCAAATTTGAAATAAAGTGCTGAAAAACGAGCCCCAAACATCGGGGTGTCACCATGTCATGAGCGTCTAAGTATTTAAAACTATTACAGCCAATGTCTAAATATCAGTACAAAACAAAAAGAAATGTGGAAGGAGTAACAAGGTCCTGCGGACGCTGGCAGCTACCTTGCAGTCTCTGAAACTCAAACAGGCCTGGACTCAACAGTCTCCGTGCTCAGACACACCTGGATCTACACATATAGTGCATGGTGTAGTATGAGTACAACCGACTCAGCAAGTAACAACAATAAATAAGGAATTGAGAAGTAGTGATGAGCTCTAGAGAACAATTCAGTTGATAATTTTCACAGTTAAGAGTAAACATGAGTAAAAGATCAATTGCATAATTACCAATTTCAGCCAGAAAATTATCAGCTAAATACAGCAACAAGTAATCTAATTAAATAATGGATACAATTTATGCACGTAATCCATGATTTGAATCCAAAACTACCCGGACTTTAGCATAGATAGTAGCTACGTACGGACTCTCGTCACTTCGTGCGTACGTAGCACCCACAATTAACAATAATTATTAATTTAATCACCTATAGGGTAAATTTTTCCTCACAAGATTAGACAAGAGACTTACCTCAACTTGCTCCAATTTAATCCACTAGTAGGCATTTACTTCGATTATCCAACTCTGAATGGCTCGAATCTAGCCAAAATAATTCGATGCAATCACTAAAAATTATAGGAATCAATTTCATAAGAAAATACTACATTTTTCAATAAAAATCTGAAATTAACTGAAAACTCGTCCGTGGGGCCTACGTCTCAGAATCCGGTGAACGTTACGAAATATGAACGCTCCTTCAACCACGAGTCTACCCACACTAATATTACTAATTTCCAATAACAAGTCGGCCCTCAAATCCTCAAATCTATCCATAAACAAGGCAGCAAACTCAAAAACATGCTTCGGAAGAACACAGTTGCAAACAATTAGCTGCATTCTAAAGTTTTCATACAATTGTATAATTGTTTTGCTCTACAATTGAATTAAATTTGTCGATATAATGTCAAAATTGGCGATAATGCTTCAGCTCAATGGTCAGTTGGATAACTTTGGAGATACATAGATTTTGATGTTGACAAAATTGTAGTCGATGAAGATTCAAATTATAGTCAAATGAATGCCGCAATTACAGAGCATGTAATGATCGATACCTTTGTAAAAATCATAGAGATCAACTACAGTGTCAACAAACGTTGACTTCCAATGGAAATTCGGAACGATATGGGAGTTCGAGTGTATATGGAGACGATAAAGGAAAACTAAAATTTAGGAATGTATCTGTTGTGTATAACAGTACGTGATTTTGATTTAGAATGCAGTATATCGAATGCAAGCACAATTGTAGGTTTGCTAGGTTTGTGTCACGACCCAATTTCACATATAGGTCATGATGGCGCCCAACACAACGGCTAGGTAAGCCAACTAGTAATTTAAACATATATTCAATTCTTTAAAATTAACCGAATAATTAAACTCTTCTTATTTGAAATAATTAAAACAATATGCAAAGATCCAGTAAATTAAAATAGTCAAGAAAATAATTACATCCATATATTCTACTAGTGTGTGTGCCAAGACCTGGTGTCACAAGTGTATGGGCATCTAGTAGATTATACAAAAATTATAAATACTATTTGAAATGAAATAGACAGGATAAAATTTTCCAGAAGAGGCACTAATTGCTGCAGAATGGCTCAGAAAACAGCTCACCACCAAGCCTCTGGATAACGCGGGTGCGCGCCGATAGGTTCAACGATAGCACCTGTCTCAAGTCCTGCACAAAAAGTACAGCAAATGTAGCATGAGTACGTAAACAACGTGTACCCAGTAAGTATCAAGCCTAATCTCAAAGAGGTAGAGACGAGAGGTCGACTTTTATACTCACTAAGGGTCAATAATGATAAATAAAATAAAAATAGAAATATTTAAATCAACATAATTCATAGAGTTAAAAATAATTGTTATTTAACCAACAGAAATAATTAAATCTCTTCTAATACAACAATTTAAAATCTATTAATTAAATTCACAAGTTGCGACTAAGATATCAAGGTATCGTGCAATTATTATTTTTAGGCACGATTGCTACCGAGGTCGCACGACCCGATCCAGAGTGTCGTGTACACTGCCGAGGGACGTGCGGTGCGATCCATAGATGCATCTATACTGCCGAGAAGTTCGGCCCGCTCTACAAGAAAGGAGGACATTTTCTTATGTACCCCCGGAATGAGAGTGTATTTATTAAAAGATGAATTCAAGAGGATGGACAATTCTTTTCACAATTAATTAATTTAAACAGATGATTGAGTATATAAGCGTTTCACCTATTACTATATTTCCCTAACAATTCAAAATATATTACAAGTAATTCAATTAAATAAAGGATACAATTTACGCACGTAATCCATGATTTGAGTCCTAAACTACCCGGACTTTAGCATAGATAGTAGCTACGTACAGACTCTCGTAACCTCATGCATACGTAGCCTTCACAATTAACAACAATTATTAATTTAATCACCCATGGGGTAAATTTTCCCTCACAAGATTAGACAAGAGACTTACCTTAACTTGCTCCAATTTAATCCACTAGTAGGCCTTTTCCTCGATTATCCAATTCTGAATGGCTTGAATCTAGCCAAAATAATTCGATACAATCACTAAGAATTATAGGAATCAATTTCATAAGAAAATACTACATTTTTCAATACAAATCTGAAATTAACTCAAAAATCTTCCATGGGGCCCACGTCTCGGAATTCGGTGAAAGTTTCGAAATATGAATGCTCATTCAATCACGAGTCTATCCATATCAAAATTATTAAATTCCGATAACAAGTCGACCCTCAAATCCTCAAATCTATCCAAGAGGGTTTTCAAACTTAATTCACCAATTAAATGATAAAAATAGTGATGGATTCGGGTAATTTAACCAATATTGAGTTAAGAAATCTTACCCCGTTGTTTCTCTGAAAATCTCCTAACAATCGCCTCAATCCGAGCTCCAAATCGGTAAAAATAGAAAATGGGCCATTTTCAAAACTTAAGCATTCTGCCCAGTGATTTCTTCTACGCGACTTCTACGCGATCGCGTAGCACAAATTTTTATTTCCCAAAAATAACCATACGCGTTCGTAGAACATACCACGCAATCGCGAAGCACTGACTCCATAAACCTACGCGATCGCTAACCTTCTCACGCGATCGCGTAGTATTAAACGTGTGGTCCAGCTCCTCCCTCCGTTTACTCAACACAAATGCGACCTTCATCATGCGTTCGCGAATGACAAACTCCGACAGCTACGCGATAGCAGCCCTTTTCACGCGATTGCGTAGAACAAAAATCATCACTGCCTCAAATAAGCCTACGCGACCGCAAACTATCTCACGCGATCACATAGAACAAATTCACCTCTACCCATAATAGCCTACGCGATCGCATACGAACTTATGCGATCGCGTATAAGAAAATCAGAGGAAAAATACCAGCAGTTATCAACTATCTCCAAAAGGCCAAAAATGATCCGTTAGCCGACCGAAACTCGTCCGAGCCCCTCGGGACCTCAACTAAATACACCAACAAGTCCTAAAATATCATACGAACTTAGTCGAAACCTCAAATCACATCAAACAACGTTAAAACCACGAATCATACTCTAATTCAAGCTTAATGAAACTCAAAATTTCCAACTTCTACATTCGATGCCGAAACCTATCAAATCAAGTCCGATTGACCTCAAATTTTGCACACAAGTCATAGATGATATAACAGAGCTATGAAAATTCTTGGAACCAGATTCTGACTCTGATATCAAAAAGTCAACTCCTCGGTCAAACTTCCAAACTTAATTTCTTATTTTAGCCATTTCAAGCCTAATTTAACTACAGACATCCAAATAAAATTCCGAACATGCTCCTAAGTCAAAGATCACCATATGGAGCTGTTGGAATCGTCAAAATTCTATTCTTGGATCGTTTCTAAAAATGTTGACTAAAGTCAAACTTAGCATTTTAAGGCTAACTTAAGGAACCAAGTATTCCGATTTCAACTCGAACTTTTTCAAATCCCGAACCAACCATCTCCGCAAGTCATAATTTAATAAAAGCACGTACAAGGAGTTTTATTTAGGGAAACAGAGTTCTAAAAGTTAAAATGACCGGTTGGGCGATTACAGTTTGCTTTATTTTTGCAGTGGTGGTGTTTTTTCAATATTGAGTGTACTACAATTTTACTAAAAATTATATACAACTATATACCATAACAAATGTAGTTAAACTATTATGTCTCTAAACACAATTGAAGTGTAACTGTTACACAATATTTAGAAAAAATAAAAATGTGATCACAGAACAAAATATCTACAAGTATTCTGTCAAATACTGAACAACTGAATAGACAGAGGTTTGAATTACTATACTTTTAATTGAGTGCAGGTACTTCTGATTATTATATTACTATCGTGGTACAATTGTCAAGCAATTATAAAACATTTGGAGAAGTATCAAGAATAGTGAAGTTGATTGATATGCCAACATCTCCGGCAACTGTGGAATATGAAAGTATCATAATAACAGAACATACGCCAAATGTAATTGAAGTAGGCCAAGTTTACCAAGACAATCAAATAATTGTCAGTGCAATGAAGCACTATGCTATCATGAATACGTTTCAATTTAGGGTGAAAAGGTCTAGTGCAAGAAGGTAAGAATATTTTATTTGTCAAAATCATATTGTGTATAAGCTGTAATTTTTATGTGTATAAATTGTTTAGAACAATTTGTTATGCATAAACAACCTCATATTCTGGAGCTACAATTTGCGTAACATTTTTGTAATTGTTTTTATTTTGTAGTTACTGCCTCGTATGTGTTGGTGACAATTGTACGTGGCACTTCAAGTCCACCAACATAAATGAATCAACATTGTTCAAGGTTCGAAAATTCAACAACTTGCACACATACTCTTTGATGGACAACACACACACACACACACACACACACACACACACA
>AWOL01S0086017.1:0-10476 GCA_000715115.1 Nicotiana otophora
AGCCTGACAATCTCTCGTATGTAAACCTGAGCCAGCTGCTCCGAAGAATAAGTAGTAACCACAGAAATAAAATGATCTGACTTGATCAATCTATCCACAATCACCCAAACTGCATCGAACTTCCTCTGAGTCCGTGGGAGCCCAACAACGAAATCCATAGTGATCCACTCCCATTTCCACTCTGGAATCTCTAGCTTCTAGAGCAATCTGCCTGGTCGTTGATGCTCATACTTCACATGTTGGCAATTTAGGCACCAAACTACATATTCAACTATGTCCTTCTTCATCCACCTCTACCAATAGTGCTGCCTCAGGTCCTGATACATCTTCACGGCACCTGGATGAATGGAGTAGCGTGAATTGTGAGCCTCCTAGAGAATCAACTCATGCAAACCATCTATATTAGGCACACATAGCCTGCCTTGTATCTGTAATACACCGCCATCTCCAATAGTGACTTCCTTGGCATCACCGTGTTGAACCGTGTCCTTAAGGACAAGCATATGGGTCATCATACTAATGCTCTCAGATACGATCATAAAGAGAAGACTGAGAAATCACACAAGACAAAACTCGACTTGGCTCAAAAATATCTAATCTGACAAACTGGTTGTCCAAGACTTGAACATCCAAGGCTAAAGGACTCTCTGTTACCGGTAGATATGCTAAGCTGCCCAAACTCTCCTCTCTGCCTTGCGACTCAAGGCATCGGCTACCATATTACTGGTGTTGATGATGATCAGGTATCACAATTGTGAATATTTTAAATTTTTTCCTTGGTTCGCAATTGCAAACATTTATTCGCAATTGTGAAGCCTGTAGATATTTAACTTGGTTTGCAATTACGAATATTTGTTCGCATTTGCCAAACTCTCAACTCCGCAATTGCAAAGCCTTTTCTCGCAATGCGAGGTTCCGTGAGGCTTTCAGGGTTTGCAAATGAGAGCCCTTGTCCGCAATTGTGAGGGTTCAAAAATGCAAACCATGTGTCTCAAATGAGACATCTGCACCTGGTAAAAGGGTTTTCGAGTCGTTCTCTCATTTGTGGAAGCCTAGTCTCGGTACGAGCGACTTTAAAGAGGGATTCTGATCTACAATCTTTGGGTAAGTGATTTTGTTCAATTGTCTACTATTTTAACATCAAAATTTGTTACAATTTTGGGTAAGATCTACAATCTTTGGGTAAGTGAGATTTAACATCAAAATTTTGAGAATCAAAGTGAAATATTGAGAAACGACGTTTTTCATTCTTCACTCGGTCCTTAGTATTATTTCCAAAGCCAACCTAACCGGTTACCATTTCCAAGTCGCTAAATTTCTCTTCCCAGGAATGAACAATAGGATAAAAACTTTGGCTGTGTTTTGAGAAATGAGGATTTGAGTGTTGAGAGTCGATTTGAACTCAGATTTTAAAACAAAATACATGTATGGACTCGTGATGTTATGGGTAATATTTATTTACAAATATTCTCGGATTTCGGGCACGTGGGCTAGAGGATTCACTTTGTTAAATTTCCGAACGGAGTTGGGAATTTGTTATAAGTTGATTAATTATTAGTGTTGGAGTATGTTTTTATTATCTTTCACATTGTTTGACTAGTTTCGGATCGATGTGCATCGGTTTGAGGTATTAAAGAAGTGTTGGAGCCGGTTTTGGATCTTCGGAGCGAGGTAAGTCTCCTATCTAACCTTGTGAAGGGAAAATTACACTGTAGGTATTTATATTTATTACATGCTACATATTGTTGGAGCTACGCATGTATGAGGTGATAGTGTCAATGCGTATGCTAGAATTTTTTATTATGTTCCGGTAGACTAGGATTCACGCCATGCTTTAATTATACTATTTGAGTTATTCTTGCATGTTTAATTACTTTAATTTGCACTATGACATGTGACTAGACTCGCGTAGAGTAATGGACTTGCTATTTTAGATATTTGACTTGCTACTTGATTAGCCGTAGAGACTATACTTCTCTCACGGATGTCTCCCGATCTGTGCGTATCATCAGAAAGTTTCTCTTGAATTCCATATCTTACACGTATATACATGAATGGGTTCAAGGACCCATAAAAGCTTCATATTCTAATGGGATCGGGCCGTTTGCCTCGACAGTATCATATAACATACTCTTATGGGATCGGGTCGTTCGCCTCGGCAGTATTGATGGTAGGCTATTTCGTATTTTAGTCGATTATTACATTCCAATTTACTGCACTTTAATAGAGTTTGAAGCTTTAATTGCTAGTGTTTCACACTAATTGTATATTTTATGCCTTGTAGGAGGATTCCGAGCTATGTAAATATTATGGAGCTAATTCGAGTGATTTGGAGCTTTGAAGTCTAAGTAAAAGCCCAAGGAATTTAGCCAGGATCGAGTTCGGGGGTCGAACACCACGTCTGGATGTTAAAATAGATGCAAAAAGTCAGACCTTGAGAAAAGTATACTACTGCAGTGCATGGGCCGGCACATGGCGCCCCGCGCCTGTACAAAAATCTTGAAGTCTGTCAGAAATTAACTCTCTAAACTTCCTCACTCATGCCCCGCATGGCGCGTCGCCCCCATGTGGCGCGCCTGTGTAATATTTACAGGGTTATTTTCCTATTTTGCATGGGAGAAGGTGTTTACGTATGGGCATGACCCTACTTAGTATAAATACATGTATTAACCTTATTTTATGGAGTTGTGACACATCTTAGACCTAAGTAAGCTAAGGAGGAGGTGGAGAAGCAAAAACACAAGGAATTCATCATTCAATCCTCACTCAAGACAAGGGTTTGGATTATTTTATGTTTTTCTTTAACTTAAACATTGTTATAATGAATTACTCCATATCCATGGTGTAGTTCTCTTTAGGGTTTGATAGATTTGGTGTATTGATACTTGTTTGTGGATAATTAACTCTAGTTTTATGTATTGAATTGTTTAGGATGTTTTAATTATTGCATCTATATTCAGTTGTTCGTGTAATCGAGAGAGGCATAACTTGTGATATTGTTGCATTATATTTTGTTGGTTGAAGTCATTAAATCTTCTTAGAAATCGGAAGAGGCTAGTTGAATTGTTGATTAAACTTAGTTAGGAGGATAATCGAGAGAGGTTCTCCTATAGACCACTCCACTATGAATTCTTGCATGTCTTCACATGCTTAAAATTGGTTCTTCTTGTGAGGTTGAGACTTAATCGAGAGAGGAGTTTCTACTAATCAATTGAACTAATAACCAAGTGAATTCGAGAGACTCACTTGAACATTAGAAGTGAATTATCTAGAGTTAAATCCCAAATATTCATCTTGCACCTATCCTATCAACCCTATCTTCTCAGAATTGATAACTTTCATTGCTTAATACTTGCGTTGATTGTCATTAACCAATAGTATAGATTCTTAGTTAATTTTAATTTTAATTATATAAACCTAAATTGTTGATAATCTTGGATAGCAATATAGCTACAAACTACGATAATACTATTTAACTCCAATCACTATGGATACGATATTTAAATTTACTATATTCGACTAGCGAGCATATTTTAGTGTGTGTTTTAAGCTATCAAGTATCATGTATCACACTCTTATGGGATTTGGCCGTTTGTCTCTATAGTATCATATAACAAACTCTTATTGGATCGGGTCGTTCGCCTCGGCAGTATCATGTATCACACTCCTATGAGATCGGGTCGTTCGCCTCGGTAGTTTCATGTATCACACTCCTATGGGATCGGGCCTTTCGCCTCGGCAACGTCATGAAATACTCTTATGAGATCGGGTCGTTCGCCTCGTCATAGTCGTGCATAATATTTGACAAGAAGTTAGTGTATCCGTGAGCTTTCTTGTGTTGAGTTGTGATGACCTATCTGTTGGGGACCATATTATATACTCCATTCGAGGAGGTAACTGATATTTTAGGACTTTTTACCATTCAGATGAGGATCGTATCATGTACTTATATTTGTTTTCACTGTTTAATTACCATGCCTCATACTTGACTTTATATTGTACTTGTTTTATTGGACCACTAGTAAGTGTCGATGATGACCCCTCGTCACTACTTCTCTGTGGTTAGGCTAGATACTTACTGGGTACGCATTGATTTACGTACTCATGCTACACTTCTGTACTTATTGTGCATGTATATATTTTAGGTGGTCTTTTGGGCGCAAAGGCGCAACTATTGTGGGGACTTTACGGTGAGTTGCATCCCATGTTATGATCCGCATCATACGGAGTCTCCATCATAATTATTTACATTATCCGGTCTATCATGTATTCCAGAGAGATATTATATTGTTATTGTACTTCGCAGTAGATGCTCATGCACTTGTGACACCGGGTTTTAGGGTGTTCTAGAATTTGTTTATGATTTTGCTTACCATTGAGACACTTTTACTTTATATTTTACTTAAATAATACCTATATCTTTTATGCATCGATCTCTCTATCTAATAAGATTCATGATTTCAAAAATAATAAAAAAAAACAATTAAGTTGGTAGTTCGTCGTTGGCTTGCCTAACGACGACGTTTGGCGCCATCACGACCTATAGTGAGTTTTGGGTTGTGTTAAATGTTCTAGCTCAAGATAAAATTAGCCGTTCTTTTCGCCCAGTGATGCCTCAAAGGAAATCCTCAAGTTGTGCTATATGATGCTGGCCAGTATGCTGTAAATCTACTACTATTAAAAAGCCCTAGTGAAATAGTTATGTATCTCAATTATATGCTTATTTAATTTAATGGAAATCTAATTGATAAATCATTTGTTCTCTTTGTGTTGCAAATCTTTTATGTTTATATACCTTTCTACATTTCTAACGTTTTGTATACTTTTGTTAACATTTCGTTAAGTGATTGTCTCGTAGATTCAACCTTTAGTTCTATAAAATAAAATTGAAAAGAGACTTAATTATTAGATTATACATAACTATTGAAAACGACCTCTTTATCTTCACAAGGTACGAGTAAGATCTACGTATACACTACCCCATCAGACCTCACTTGTAGGATTACACTGGATTTATTGTCGTTGTCGTAAATTAAAGGGACTTAACTAGTGTTTCTTCTGTTTTATTTAATGTGGTAATATTTCTATATCATTACCTTCGTCTTAATTTATGTAGCAGTGTGTGCCTGGACACAGAATTTAAAAAAGAAAAAGTTTTAAAATTTATTGTCTAAAACAAATTATATATATTTGTAATGTTATAAATTATCTCATCAAGAATAAAATAAAAAAGTTTAAAATTAGTTGGTTCTAAAAAAGATGGTTTTTTGGAATAGACAAACAAAAAAACATCTAACATACAAACTGGGATGAAAGGAGTAGTTCATTCCGAAAAACTGTATTCTCTTCATTTCAAATTATCTGTCATGATTCTCTTTTATACGTCCATTAAGAAAACCTAAATTAGGAAGGATTTTTGAATATTTTAACTTTATTTATGTCTTGAGATATCATATCTCTTTATTGAATATTTACCTACTTATTTGTCATCCTCATATTCAAAAATAATCTATCTTCTATATTATATTAAATGGAGGGTAGTGAAGCATGAGGTTAAGCCAAGTGGCATATTGAGAAAATGCCACTTGGCACTTTTAAGACACAATCTAAATAGATTTAGAAAAATCTAATAAGGATTATGATAGATTAGATTTGATCAAATTTATTTTATGGAGGAAATAAATTTAGATTGACTCATAAACTTATACTAAATATATTTGCAAAACTTTCCAAAAAGAAAAATGATTCCTATTGTAACGACCCGATCGGTTGTTTTGAGTTCTAGCATGTCATTCGGTGGTTTGAGACTTTGAGTGGCTTTACTTCAGGTATTTTGACTTGTAAGTGTGGTCAGAATTAAATTTTGGGGAGTTCGGAGTTATTTTGGAAATAATTTTAATTCGGAAGCTTTAAGTTGGAAGAATTGATTAAGGTTTGACTTTTGAGTAAACGACCTCGGAATCAGGATTTCAACGTTCCAATAGGTTCTTATGATAATTTTAGACTTGGGCGTATATTCGGGTTGAGTATCGGGTGGCCCGGGAGAATTTCAGCGCTCATTATGGAAAGTTAGCATTTTTATAGTTTAAGAATTTCTTAAGTTTGATTTGAAGTGGACTTTGGTGTTATCGATGTCCGTTTGAGGTTCCGAGCCTTAGAATAGGTTCGTATTGTGATTTATGACTTGTGCGTGAAGCTTGGCGTCATTTCGGAATGTTTATGGATGATTCAGACGCGTTCGGCAAAGTTTAAATGTTTGAAAGTTTAAGGGTTTCGATCATTAATTCGTCATTTTGATGTTGTTTGACAAGGTTTGAGACTTCGATTAAGTCCGACTCGTGTTTTGGACGGGGTCCTGGGGCCCTCGGGTGCGAATCGGATTGGAAATGGATCGAGTTTGGACTGGGGAAACTGCTGAAGTGCACAAGGTCTGGTGTGACCGCACCTGCGAAGGATTTTGTCGCAGGTGCGAGAGCGCAGGGGTGTGTTTGGCATCATAAGAGCGGAGTTGGGCTGGGGCAGAGGAGATGCACAAGTACGAGGTTTTGGCCGCACATGCAAGATCACAAATGCGGGAAAGTGATGCGCAGGTGCGAGGGGTCGTGAGGTCGTCATTCTGCAGAAGCGTAGCCCGGGTCGCAGGTGCGACTCCGCAAAAGCGGAGTCTGGTCCGCCGAAACAAAGGCAGGAGGGCTGAAAGGGAACCGCAGAAGCGGAATTTTTTCCGCACCTGCGGAACCGTAGAAACGGTCAAGTGACGGCAACTGCGATGATCATTGGGCAGAAGACTTGTTTAAGTACGTGGGTTTGGCTCACTTTCATTTCATTTCGACCATGGGAACCGGCCTTGAAGCAATTGTGGAGCGTCGTTTTCATCGTCAATCATGAGGTAGGTAATTTCTACCAGTTGTGAGTTAAATATACGAATTTGGGCTTGTAGATACATGAAATATTGTGGAAGTTCTGGGATTTTAAGAGAAAACCTAGAAATTGGTATTTTGTTTTTATTTTAACCACGAAATTGGATGTGGAATTGGGAAAATTATATGTTTGAGTTCGTGGTGTTATGGATAAAGTTTATCTTCGGAAATTTTCGGAATCCGGGCACGTGGGCCCGAGGGTTGACTTTATTGAATTTTCGAGTGGAGATGGAAATAATTATAAATTGTTAAATTTTTAGCATTGGAGTATAATTTTTATTGATTTATACGTTGTTTGACTAGTTTCGGGACGTTTGACTTTGAATTGAGGTGTTAGAGAGGCGTTGGAGCCGGGTATGGAACTTCGAAGCGAGGTAAGTCTCCTGTCTAACTTTGTGACGGGTAAAACTACCCCCTAGGTGATGTAATTCTTATGTGCTAATAGTTGTGGGTGCTATGTATGTACGAGGTGATGAGAGTCTGTACGTAGATAAAGCATGTTTATGTCTGGGTAGACTTAGGACTTCACCATGTATACTTGAAATGATTTAATTCATTATGTTGACCTAATTAATTAAAAATATAATTTAAATTGATTTTTATTTTACAAATACATGCATATATGTTAGGCCGAGTCTTATTACCTTGAGTAGTTGGCAAATTACTTGAGAAACGGTAAGGATTGTATTCGCTTCGTGCGAATGTACTATATTGTAAGCGCGTGTCCATAATTCGATGATTTCCTTCCTTTCTTGTGGAGCTGGCCAAATGCCTTGGCAATATAATAGATGTATCTATGGTTCGTGCCGCTCGACCCTCGGCAGTATAAATATTATTCTGGATTGGGCCGAAAGACCTCGGCATAATCGTGCTTTATATCGCTAGCAGTTCGAATATTCACGAGCTTATCCTTCCACTGATGCCCGGCAATTTATATGGTATTTCCTTATCCGTTTAATACTAGAACATGATACATCTGAGTGGTTGAGCTAGAATACGAGACTGAGAAATCTATATGTTTAAAAGAAATTTTGGAAGGTTATGTAATTTACGGTTTAACCCCATTATTACTGTTGTGCTTCATATCTGCTTATGATTTATCATATTGCTTTATTGGACCTCTAGTAAGTGTTGATGTCGACCACTTGTCACTACTCCTCCGGGGTTAGGCTAGATACTTGTAACGACACGACCGGTAGTTTTGAGCTCTAGAACGACATTCGGCGGTTTGAGGCCTTGAATAGCTTCACTTTGGGTATTATGACTTTCACGCGTTGTAGGGATTTAATTTCGGGAAGTTCGAAGTTGATTTGGAAAAATACCTCTAATTTCGGAAGCTTTAAGTTGGAAGAATTGACTAAGGTGAGACTTTTGAGTAAACGACATCGGAATCGAGATTTGAAAGTTCTAACATGTTCATATGATGATTTTGGACTTGGATGTATGTCCGGATAGGGTTTTGGATGACCCGTGAGCGTTTCGGCACATATTGTAGAAAGTTGGCATTTTGGAAGGATTTCATAAATTTGGGTCGAAGTGTATTTTAATGTTATCAATTTCTGTTAGGAATGTAGAGCCTGGAAATAGCTCCGTATGGTGATTCTAGTCTTAGGAGCACATCCGGATGTGGATTTGGATGTCCATAGGTCATTTCGGGGTCATTTGGTGAAAGTTGGAAATTTGAAGGTTTTGGGGAAGTTTGACCGGAGTGGACTTTTTGATATCGGGTTCTGATTCCGACTCTGAAAGTTGGAGTAGGTTCGTAATACCAAACGTGACTTGTGTGCAAACTTTGAGGTCAATCGGACGTGATTTGATAGGTTTCAGCATTGAATGTAGAAGTTTGAAGTTCTAATGTTCATTAAGCTCGAATTGGGGTACGATTCATGATTTTGATATTGTTTGATGTGATTTGAGGCCTCGAACGAGTTCGTGTCATGTGTTGGGACAGGTTAATATGATTGGACAAGGTCCCGGGGGCCTCGGGTGTGTTTCGGACCAAGTTGGGCTGCTTTGGAGTTGTTGTGCTGGTGTCTGGTTTCCTCCTTCGCGAATGCGAGGCAGAAGCTGGGAAAGCCGTCGTGAACGCGACACAAGGGTCGTGAATGCGAAGAAGAAAGAGGACTGGAGGACCTGGAGTCATTAAGCCTTCGCGAACACGGAGTTTCAACCGCGAACGCGAAGCAGTAGGGACTGAAGGCATCGCGAACACGGCCTAGTTGACGCGGAGGCGAACAGGAAATTGGAGGCAGAGCTTTTTTTGTCTTTGTGATCGCGATGGTCTTTCCGCGAACGCGAAGAAGGATGGACCTGGGTAGTGAAGTTTTAAAATGAGAATTTGGCCATTTTCATCTCATTTCCTCCATGGGAGCCGACTTTGGAGCGATTTTGGAGCACAATGTTCAGCATCAATCACAAGGTAAGTGATTCCCACCTATTTCAAGTTAAATAAATGGTATATATATGGATTTAAACATGGAAATTTGAAAAAATTAAGATTTTGAAGAAAAACCTAGAAATTGGTATTTTTAGATTTTGACCACGAATTTGGGCATGGAATTAGGAATAAATTATATATTTGAGTTAGTAATATTATGGGTAATATTTATCTTTGAAATTTTTTGGAATCTGAGTACGTGGGCTCGAGGGTTGGATTTATCAATTTTTTCGAGCGGAGTTGGAAATTGTTATAATTTGATTTATAATAAGTATTAAAGTATATATTTATGGATTTGCGTATTGATTGACTAGTTTTGGAGCGACGGGCACCAGTTTGAGGTGATAGAGCGGCGTTGGAGCCGGTTATGGAACTTTGGAGCGAGGTAAGTCTCCTGTCTAACTCTGTGAAAGGAAAACTACCCCTAGGTGTTGTAATTTATATGTGCTACTTGTTGCGGGGGCTACGTACGCACGAGGTGACGAGAGTCCTTACGTAGCTGCATTCATGTTATTGTCCCAGTAGACTCAGGTTGACGTCATGCTATAATTGTACTATTCGAGTTATCTCTTCCCTATTAAATTCTTTTACTTCACATTACGACTTGAGAATAGACATGCGTAGAGTGGTAGATTTGCTATTGTAGAGATTTTACGAGTTTCATGATTAGCCGCAGAATAATTGTGTTTCCTCTTACGGATTTCTCTCGCACTATGAGTTTTCATCGAAATGTTTTCCTTAAAATTATAACTCACAAGTTTATTCATGAGTGAGGTCAAGGACCCGTTTAAGCTTCTTATTCTAATAAGATCGGGTCGTTCGCCTCGACAGTATTATGTACCACACTCTCATGGGACCAGGTCGCTCGCCTTGGCAGTATAATAGATTCATCTATGATTTATGCCATTCGACCCTCAGTGCACAAATTATGATGGGATCGGGTTGTACTCCTTAGCATTTCTATAAAATACTCTAATGGAATCGTGTGTAATATTTGACAAGAAGTCGGTGTATTTATGAGTCTTCTTGATTTGGATTATGACGACCTATCTGGCGAGATAGGTTAGTTATATATATATATATATATATATATATATATATATATAAAACTAAAAACTC
>AWOL01S0086027.1:27367-39391 GCA_000715115.1 Nicotiana otophora
GTAAAACGCAAAACAAACGAGGAATGGTGATGGCGGGGCGGTGACTATGGTTCCTTAGGTCATATTTGATAGCCCGGAAATATTTTAGGCGATCGGGTTCTGGGGGGTCCGGGCGCACTCTGAAGGCATGGGCAATTGCACACTAAAATATGGGAATCAGGCGGAATTCTAGTTTTTTGGCCGTATAACGCAAAAGAATGAGAAAAGATTATGGCAGGGCAGTGACAATGGTTCCTTAGGTCGTATTTGATGACCCGGAAATATTTTAGGCGATCGGGTCAGGGGGCCCTGCACACTGTGAAGGCGTGGGCTATTGCACATGAAAATATGGGAATCAGGCAGAATTGTAGTGTTTTGGCCGTAAAACGCAAAAACAACGAGGAACAGTCATGGAGGAGGGGTAACTTTGGTTTCTTAGGTCGAATTTGATGGCCGGAAAATTATTTAGGCGATGTGGGTCCGGTGGGTCAGTCCCACTCGGAAGGCATGGGCTATATAGCACACGAAAATATGGGAATCGGGCAGAATTCTACTTTTTTTTCATAAAATGCAAAAACACAAGGAATTGTCCTAGAAGGGCGGAGACAATGGTTCTTTAGGTCGTATTATATGGCCCAAAAAATTTTTATGCGACGGGGTCCGGGGGGCTTTGGCCCACTCGGAAGTCGTGGGCTATAGCACACGCAAATATGAAAATCGGGCGGAATTCTAGTTATTTGGCTGTAATACACAAACGAACGAGGAATGGTCATGGTGGGGCGGTGAATATGGTTCCTTAGGTCGTATTTGATGGCCCGGAAAAGTTTTAGGCGATCGGGGTCCGGGGTTCCGGGCCTACTCTAAAGGTGTGGGCAATTGCCCACTATAATATGGGAATCGGGCGAAATTCTAGTTTTTTGGCCGAATAACGCAAACTACTGAGGTCCTATTCAATGGCCCGGAAATATTTTAAGCGATCCGGGCCAGGAGGGCCTGGACCCACTCGGAAGGCATGGGCTATAGCATACGCAAATATGGAAATCGGACGAAATGCTAGTTATTTGGCTATAAAATGCAAACAAACGAGGAATGGTCATGGCGGGGCAGTATCTATGGTTCCTTAGGTCGTATTTCATGGCCCGAAAAAATTTTAGGCGATCGAGTTCCGGGGGTCCAGGCGCACTCGGAAGGCGTGGGCAATAGCACACTAAAATATGGGAATCAGGCGGAATTCTAGTTTTTTGGCCGTATAACGCCAAAGAATGAGAAACGATTATGGCGGGGCGGTGACTATGGTTCCTTAGGTCGTATGGGATGGCCCAAAAATATTTTAGGCGATCCGAGTCAGAGGGCCCTACCCACTAGGCAGGCGTG
Organism: Nicotiana otophora; assembly: GCA_000715115.1. Taxonomy (NCBI): domain Eukaryota; kingdom Viridiplantae; phylum Streptophyta; class Magnoliopsida; order Solanales; family Solanaceae; genus Nicotiana; species Nicotiana otophora. Next base: position 28,721 of record AWOL01S0086027.1, read on the forward strand.
GGCTATTGCACACGAAAACATTGGAATCGGGCAGAATTCTAGTTTTTTGGCCGTAAATTGCAAAAACAACGAGGAACTATCATGGCAGAGGGGTAACTATGGTACCTTAGGTTGAATTTGATAGCCTGAAATTTTTTTAGGCGATCTGGGTCCGGGGGGTCGGGCCCACTCGGAAGGCGTGGGCTATATAGCACACCAAAATATAGGAATCGGGCGGAATTCTACTTTTTGGCCATAAAATGCAAACACACGAGGAACGGTCCAGGCAGGGCGGAGACTATGGTTCCTTAGGTAGTATTATATGGCCCGAAAACATTTTAGGCAACCAGGGTCGGGAGGCTTGGGCCCACTCGAAAGGGGTGGGCTATAGCACACAAAAATATGAAAATCGGGCAAAATTCTAGTTATTTTGCTGTAAAACGCAAACGAAGGAGGAATGGTCATGGTGGGGCAGTGAATATGGTTCCTTAGGTCGTATTTGATGGCCCAGAAAAGTTTTAGGCGGTCGGGATTCAGGGGTCCGGGCCTACTCTGAAGGCGTGGGCAATTGCACACTAAAATATGGGAATCAGTCGAAATTCTAGTTTTTTGGCCGTATAACGCAAACGAATGAGGAAAGATTATGGCGGGGCAATGAGTATGGTTCCTTAGGTCTTATTTGATGCACGAAATTTTTTTAAGCAATTCAGTTCAGGAGAGCCTGGGCCCACTCGGAAGGCATGGGCTATAGCATACGAAAATATGGGAATCAGGCGGAATTCTAGTTTTTTGTCGTAAAATGCAAAAATAATGAGGGAAGGTCATGAGGGCGGTGACTATGGTTCCTTAGGTCGTCTTTGGTTGACCGGAAAAATTTTAGGCGATCGGGGTCCGGGGGGCCCTGCCCTTTTGGAAGGCGTGAGCTATAGCACATGAAAATATGGGAATCAGGGAGAATTCTCGTTGTTTGTTCGTAAAACGCAAAGAATGAAGAAAAGTCTTGGCGGGGATGTGACTATGGTTCCTTAGGTCGTAATTTATGGCCCAAAAATATTTGAGGCGATCCAGGTCCGGAGGCCCGGGCCCACTCGGAAGGCATGGGCTATAGCACACGAAAATATGGCTACCGAGCGGAATTATAGTTTTTTGGCCATAAAACGCAAACAAATGAGGAATGGTTATGGCGAGGTAGTAACTATGGTTCCTTAGGTCGTAATTTATGGCCCAAAAATATTTGAGGCGATCCAGGTCCGGAGGCCCGGGCCCACTCGGAAGGCATGGGCTATAGCACACGAAAATATGGCTACCGAGCGGAATTATAGTTTTTTGGCCATAAAACGCAAACAAATGAGGAATGGTTATGGCGAGGTAGTAACTATGGTTCCTTAGGTCGTATTTCATGGCCCGAAAACTTTTTAGGCAATCGGGGTCTAGGGCCCGGGCCCACTCGGAAGGCGTGGGCTATAGCACACGAAAGTCTGGGAATCATGTGAAATTCTATTATTTTGCCGTAAAACGCAAAACAATGAGGAATGGTCATGGAAGGGCCATGACTATGGTTCTTTAGGTCATATTTGATGGCCCGGAAAAGTTTAAGGCGATCTGGATCCATAGGGGCCCGACCCACTCGGAAGGCGGCACAAGCAAATACGAGGCGAATTCTAGTTGTTTTGGCCGTTAAACGCAAATAAACGAGGACTGTTATGGAGGGGCGGTGACTATGGTTCCTTAAGTCGTATTTGATGGCCTAAAAAACATTTAGGCGATCCGGGTCCGGAGGGCCCGGGCCCACTCGGAAGGCGTGGACTAGCATAGAAAATATGAGAATTGGGTGGAATCCTAGTTTTTTGACCATAAAACGCAAAACATGATGAACGCTCATGGCGGGGCGGTGACTATGGTTCCTTAGGTCGTACTTGATGGCTCGGAAAAATTTAAGATGATCCAGATCCGGAGGGGCCCGACCCACTCGGAAGGCGGCAAAAGCAAATATGGTAATATGGCGGAATTCTAATTATTTTGGCCAAAAAATGCAAATAACGAGGAAAGGTCATGGCTGAGCGGTGACTATGGTTCCTTAAGTCTTATTTGATATTCCAGAAAATTTTAGGCGATCCGGGTCCGGTGGGCCCGGGCCCACTCAGAAGGCGTGGACTATAGCACACAAAAATACGGGAATTGGGCAAAATTCTAATTTTTTGGCCGTAGAACGCAAATAATGAGGAACGATCATGGTAGGGTGGTAACTATGGTTCCTTAGGTCGTAATTGATGGCCCGAACAAATTTATGGCTATCCGGGTCAGGAGGGGCCCCGGCCCACTCGGAAGGAGGCACACGAAAATATGGTAATCGGACGGAATTCTAGTTGTTTGACCGTAAAACGCAAAAAATGAGGAAAGGTCATGGCGGGGCGGTGAATATTGTTCCTTAGGTCGTATTTGATGGCCCGAAAAAATTTATGGCTATCCGGGTCCGGAAGGGCCCCGGCCCACTCGGAAGGAGGCACACGAAAATATGGTAATCACACGAAATTCTAGTGTTTTGGCCGTAAATCGCAAAAACTGAGGAAAGGTCATGGCGGGGCGGTGACTATGGTTCCTTAGGTCATATTTGATGGCCCGAAAATATTTATGGCTATCCGGGTCCGGAGGGGCCCCGGCCCACTCGGAAGGAGGCACACAAAAATAAGGTAATCAGACGGAATTCTAGTGTTTTGGCCGTAAAACGCAAAAAATGAGGAAAGGTCATGGCGGGGTGGTGACTATGTTTTCCTTAGGTCGTATTTGATGGCCCGGAAAATTTTAAGGCGATCCGGATCCGGAGGGGCCCGACCCACTCGGAAGGCGGCAAAAGCAAATATGGTAATCGGGCGGAATTCTAATTATTTTGTTCGAAAAATGCAAATAACGAGGAAAGGTCATGGCGGGGCGGGGACTATGGTTCCTTAGGTCTTATTTGATGTTCCAAAAATTTTTAGGCAATCCAGGTCGGGTGGACCCGGGCCCCCTCGGAAGGCGTGGACTATAGCACACAGAAATATGGGAATAGGGCGAAATTCTAGTTTTTTGGCCGTAAAACGCAAATAATGAGGAATGATCATGGCGGGGCGGTAACTATGGTCCCTTAGGTCGTATTTGATGGCTCGAAAACATTTATAGCTATCCGAGTCTGGAGGGGCCCCGGCCCACTCGGAAGGAGGCACACAAAAATATGGTAATCGGACAAAATTCTAGTTTTTTGTCCGTAAAATGCAAACAACGAGGAAAGGACATGGCAGGTCGGTGACTATGGTTCCTTAGGTCGTATTTGACGGCCCGAAAAAATGTTAGGTGATCGAGGTCTGGGGGGCCCTACCCACTAGGAATGTGTGAGCTATAGCACACGAAAATGTGGGAATCGGGAAGAATTCTAGTTTTTTGGCCGTAAAACGCACAAAAATGAGGAACAGTCATGGCGGGGCGAAGACTATGGAACCTTAGGTCGTATTTGATGGACCAGAAAAATTTTAGGCAATCGGGGTCCGGGGGGCCTGGGCCTACTCCGAAGGCATAGGCTATAGCACACGCAAATATGGGAATCAGGAGGAATTTTAGTTTTTCACCGTAAAACGCAAACAAACGAGGAACGGTCATGGCAGGGCGATGATTATGGTTCCTTTGGTCGTATTTGATGGCCCGAAAAAAATTTAGGTGATCGGGGTCCGAGGGTCCGGGCCCACTCGGAAGGCGTGGGCTATTAGCACACTAATATATGGGAATCAGGCGGAATTCTTGTTTTTGGGCTGTATAACACAAACAAATGAGGAAAGGTCATGGTAGGGCGGTGACTATGGTTCCTTAGGTCATATTGGATGTCCCGAAAGAATTTTAGGCGCTCGGGGTCCGAGGGCTCCGGGCCCTCTCGTAATGCGTGGGCTATAGCACACGAAAATATGTGAATTGGGCGCAATTCTAGTTTTGTGGCCGAAAAACATAAAATATGAGGAATGATCATGGCGGGGCGGTGACTATGGTTCCTTAGGTTATATTTGATGGCCCGAAAAAATTTAAGGCTATCATAAACGCAAAAAACGAGGAAATTTCATGGCGGGGCGATGACTATTATTCCTTAGGTCATATTTGGTGGCCCAAAAAGGTTTTAGGAGATCGTGATCCGGTGGGCCCTGCCTACTAGGAAGGCGTGGGCTACAACACACGAAAATATGGGAATCAGGCAGAATTCTAGTTTTATGGCAGTAAAACGCACAAAAACGAGGAACGGTCATGGCGGGGCAATGACTATGGTACCTTAGGTCATATTTGATGGCCCGAAAAAATTTTAGGAAATCGATGCCCACTCGGATGGCGTGGACTATAGCACACGAAAATATGCGAATAGGGCGGGATTCTAGATTTCTGGCCGTAAAACGCATAAAAACGAGGAACGGTCATGGCGGGGTAGTGACTATGGTTCCTTAGGACGTATTCTATGGCCCGAAAAATGTTAAAGTGATCTGCGTCCAGGGGCCCGGGCCCACTCGGAAGGCGTGACAAAAATATGAGAATCGGGCGGAATTTTAGTTTTTTGGCCGTAAAACGCAAACAAACGAGAAACGGTCATGGCGGGGCGGTGACTATGGTTCCTTAGGTCGTATTTGGTGGCCAGAAAAGTTTTTCGCGATCGGGGTCCGGGCCCACTCGGAAGGCGTGGGCTATTAGCAAACTAAAATACGGGAATCACGCGGAATTCATATTTTTTGGCTGCATAACGCAAACAAAATGAGGAACGGTCTTGGCGGGGCGGTGACTATGGTTTCTTAGATTGTATTTGATGGCCTGAAAAAATATTAGGCTATCGGAGTCCGGGGGTTCTGGGCCCTCTCGGAAGGCGTGGGTTGTAGCACACAAAAATATGGGAATCGGGCTGAATTCCAGTGTTTTGGCCGTAAACGCAAAAAAATGAGGAAAGGTCATGGCGGGGCGGTGACTATGGTTCCTTAGGTCATATTGGGTAGCCTGGAAAGGTTTTAGGCGATCGGGGTCCGGGGGGCCCTGCCCACTAGGAAGGCGAGCACACGAAAATATGGGAATCGGGCAGAATTCTAGTTTTTTTGGCCGTAAAATGCACAAAAACGAGGAACGGTCATGGAGGGGAGATGACTATGGTACCTTAGGTCTTATGTGATGGCTCAGAAAAATTGTAGGGGATCGGGGTCGGGGGCCCTAAGCCCACTCGGAAGGCATGGGTTATAGCACATGAAAATATAGAAATCGGGCGAAATTTTAGTTTTTTGGCAGTAAAACACAAACAAACGAGGAACGGTTATGGAGGGACGGTGACTATGATTCATTAGGTCGTATTTGTTAGCCCGGAAAATTTTTAGGAGATCGGGGTCCGGGCCCCCTGCCTACTAGGAAGGCGTGGTATATAGCACACGAAAATATGGGAATCAGGCAGAATTCTAGTTTTTTGGCCGTAAAACACACAAAAAACGAGGAACGGTCATGGCGGGGCGATGACTATGGTACCTTAGGTCATATTTGATGGCCCGGAAAAGTTTTAGGCGATCGAGGTCCAAGGGGTCCAGGCCCACTCGGAAGGCGTTGGCTATAGCACACGAAAATATGGGAATCGGGCGGAATTCTAGATTTTTGGCCGTAAAATGCATAAAAAAGAGGAACGGTCATGGCGGGACAGTGACTATGGTTCTTAGTTCGTATTCTATGGCCTGAAATATTTTAAGGCGTTACGGGTCCGGGGGGCGGGCCCACTCGGATGGCGTGGGCTATAGCACACTAAAATATGGGAATCAGGCAAAATTTTAGTTTTTTGGCCGTAAAACGCAAGAAACGAGAATCGATCATTGTGGGGAAATGACTATGGTCGGGGCCCACTCGGAAGGTGTGGGCTATTAGCACTCTAAAATATGGGAATCAGGCGGAATTATTGTTTTTTGGCTGTATAATGAAAACAAATGAGGAAAGGTCATGGAGGGGCGGTCACTATGGTTCCTTAGGTCGTATTTGTTGGCCCGAAAATATTTTAGGTGATCGGAGTCGGGGGGTTCTGGGCCCTCTAGGAAGGCATGGGTTGTAGAACACGAAAAATATGGGAATCGGGCGGAATTCTAGTTTTATGGTCGTAAACGCAAAAGAATGAGGAAAGGTCATGATGGGGCGGTGACTATGGTTCCTTAGGTCGTATTTGGTGGCCCAAAATATTTTTAGGAGATCGGGGTCCGGGGGGCCTTGCCTACTAGGAAGGCGTGGGCTATAGCACACGAAAATATAGGAATCGGGTGGAATTCTAGTTCTTTGGTCGTAAAATATGGGAATCGGGCGGAATTCTACTATTTTGGCCTTACAACGCACAAAAATGAGGAAAGGTCATGGCGGGGCGATGTCTATGGTACCTTAGGTCGTATGTGATGGCCCGGAAAACTTTAAGGTGATCGAGGTCCGGGGGTCCGGGCCCACTAGGAAGGCGTTGGCTATAGCACATGAAAATATGCGAATCGGGGGAATTCTAGATTTTTGGCCGTAAAACGCATACAAAAGAGGAAAGGTCATGGCGGGGAAGTGACTATGGTTCCTTATGTCATATGCTATGGCCCGGAAAATTTTAAGGCGATCCGGGTCTGGGGGACCGGTCCCACTCGGAAGGCGTGGTCTATAGCACGCTAAACTATGGGAATCACGCGGAATTTTAGTTTTTTTGTCGTAAAACGAAAAAAAACGAGGAACGGTCATAGCGGGGCGGTGACTATGGTTCATTAGGTAGTATTCTATGGCCCAAAAAATTTTAAGGCGATCCGGGTCCGGGGGCCCAGGCCCACTCGGAATGCGTGGGCTATAGCACACAAAAATATGAGAATCGGGCAAAATTTTAGTTTTTTGGCCGTAAAACGCAAACAAACGAGGAACGGTCATGGCGGGGTGATGATTATAGTTCCTTAGGTCGTATTTGATGGCCCAAAAAAATTTAGGCGATTGGCGTCCTGGGATCCGGACCCACTTGGAAGGCGTGGGCTATTAGCACACTAAAATATAGGAATCATGCAGAATTCTTATTTTTTGGCTGTATAACGCAAACAAATGAGGAAAGTTCATGGCAGGGCGGTGACTATGGTTCCTTCGGTCGTATTGGATGGCCCAGACAAATTTTAGGGGATTGGGGTCCGGGGGGTCCGGGCCCTCTCGTAAGGCGTGGGCTGGAGCACACGAAAATATGTGAATCGAACGGAATTCTACTTTTTTGTTCGTAAACGCAAAAAACGAGGAAGTTCATGGTGGGGTGGTGACTATGGTTCCTTAGGTCGTATTTGGTGGCCCGGAAAAATTTTAGGAGATCGGGGTCCAGGGGGCCCTGCCTACTCGGAAGGCGTGGGATATAGCACATGAAAATATGGGAATCGGGCGAAATTCTAGTTTTGTGGCTGTAAAATGCACAAAACCGTGGAACGGTCATGGCGGGGCGATGACTATGATACCATAGGTCGTATTTGATGGCCCGAAAATATTTTAGGCGATCGAGGTCCGGGTGGTCCGGGCCCACTTGAAAGGCGTTGGCTATAGCACACAAAAATATGCGAATCGGGCGGAATTCTAGATTTTTTGCCGTAAAACGCATAAAAATGAGGAACGGTCATGGCGGGCAGTGACTATGGTTCCTTAGGTCATATTCTATGGCCCAAAAAATATTAAGGCGATCCGGATCCGGGGGATTCGGTCCCACGAGGAAGGCGTGGGCAATAGCACACTAAAATATGGGAATCAGGCGGAATCAGGCGGAATTCTATAGCCCACGCCTTCCGAGTGGGCCCGGGCCCCCCGGACCCTGATCGCCTAAACTGTTTCTAGGTCATCAAATACGACCTAAGGAACCATGACCGTTCCTCATTTGTTTTGCGTTTTACGGCCAAAAAACTAGAATTCATCCTGATTACTATATTTTCGTGTGCCGCCTTCTGAGTCGGCCGGGCCCCTCAAGACCCGGATTGCCTTAAATTTTTTCGGGCCATAAAATACAACCTAAAGAACCATAGTCACTGTATTTCCATGATCGTTCCTCATTGTTTTGCATATTACGGCCAAAAAACTAGAATTCCGCCTGATTCCCATATTTTCATGTGATATAGCCCACGCCTTCCTAGTGGGCAGGGCCCCCCGAACCCGGATCGCCTAAAAATCTTTCGGGACATCAAATACGATATAAATAACCATAGGCACCGCCTCATCATAAGTGTTTCTCATTTTTGTGCGTTTTACGGTAAAAAAACTAGAATTCCAACCGATTCCCATATTTTCGTGTGACATAGCCCACGCCTTCCCAGTGGGCAGGGCCCCCCGAATCCGGATCGCCTAAAATTTTTCCAGGCCATCATATATGACCTAAGGACGATAGTCACTGCCCCTCCATGACCTCTCCTCATTATTTTGTGTTTTACAACCAAACAACTAGAATTCCGCCTGATTCCCATATTTTTGTGTGCTATAGCCCACGCCTTCCGAGTGGGCCCGGGGTCCCCCAGACCATGATCGCCTACAATTTTTCCGGGCCATCAAATACGACCTAAGGAACAATAGTAACCATCCCACCATGACCATTCCTCGTTTTGTTTTGCGCTTTCCGGCCAAACAACTAGAATTCCGCCCGATTCCCATATTTTCGTGTGCTATGTCCATGTCTTCCGAGTGGGCACGGGACCCCGGACCCCGATCGCCTAAATATTTGTCGGGTCATGAAATACAATCTAAGGAACCATAGTTACCTCTACGCAATGATCGTTCCTCATTCTTTGCGTTTTACGGCCAAAAAACTTGAATTCCGCCTGATTCCTATATTTTCGTGTGCTATAGCCCACGCCTTTCGAGTGGGCCGGCCCCCCCGGACTCTGATTGCCTAAAAATTTTTCGGGTAATCAAATACGATCTAAAGAACCATAGTCACTGCCTCACCATGACCGTTCCTGTTTTGTTTTGCGTTTTACGGCCAATAAACTAGAATTTCGCGCGATTCTCATATTTTCGTGTGATATAGCCCACGCCTTCCCAGTGGGCAAGGGCCGCCGGACCCCGATCGTCTAAACTTTTTCCGGGAAATCAAATAATACATAAGGAACCGTAGTCACCGCCCCACCATGACCGTACCTCATTGTTTTGCGTTTTACGACCAAAACATTATAATTCAGCACGATAACCATATTTGCGTGTGCCGCGTTCCGAGTGTGTCGGGCCCCTCCAGACCTAGATCGCTTAAAAAATTTTCGGGCCATTAAATATGACATAAGGAACCGTAGTCACCTCCCCTCCTTGACCGTTCCTCATTCTTTTTGCTTTTTCTGACCAAAAAACCTAGAATTCCGCCCCATTCCCATATTTTCGTGTGCTATAGCCCACGCCTTCCGAGTGGGCACGAGCCCCCAGGAATCGGATCCCCTAATAATTTTCCGTGCCATCCAATACGACCTAAGGAACCATAGTCATCGCCCCGCCATGATCGTTCCTAGTTCTTTTACATTTTCCGGCCAAAACACTAGAATTCCGCCCGATTCCCATATTTTCGTGTGCCGCCTTCGGAGTAGGACGGGCCCCTCCGAACCCGGATCATCTTAAACTTTTCTGGGCCATCAAATACGACCTAAGGAACCATAGTCACCGTTCCACCATGAACTGTCCTCGTTTGTTTGCGTTTTACGGCCAAGAAACTAGAATTCCGCGTGATTCCCATATTTTCATGTGCTATAGCCCATGCCTTCCGAGTGGGTCCGGGCTGCCCGGACACGGAATTGCCTAAAAGTTTTTCGGTCAATCAAATATGACCTAAAGAACCATAGTCACTGCTTTGCCATGATTGTTCCTCATTCTTTTGCATTTTACAGCAAAACACATAGAATTCCGCCCGATTCCCATATTTTCGTGTGTTATAGCCCACGCCTTCCGAGTATCGCCTAAAATGTTTCTAGGCCATCAAATATGACCTAAGGAACCATGACCGTTCCTCAATGTTTTGCATTTACGGCCAACAAACTAGAATTCACCCAGATTACCATATTTTTATGTGCCGCCTTCTGAGTGGGCCGGGCCCCTCAAGACCCGGATTGCCTTAAATTTTTCCGGGCCATAAACTAAAACCTAAAGAACCATAGTCACCGTATTGCCATGACTGTTCCTCGTTTTTTTGCATTTTACGGCCAAAAAACTAGAATTCTGCCTGATTCCCATATTTTCATGTGATATAGCAAAAACACCGTCTTCCCAGTGGGCAGGGCCCCCTGAATCCGTATCACCTAAAAATTTTTGGGACATCAAATATGGCCCACTGAACCCGGATCGCCTACAATATTTTCGGGCCATCCAATACGATCTAAAGAACCATAGTCACCGCCTCGCCATGACCGTTTCTCGTAATGTTTCGTTTTACGGTGAAAAAACTAGAATTCCGCCCGATTCCCATAGTTTCGTGTGATATAGCCCACGCCTTCCCAGTGGGCAGGACACCCCGAACCCGGATAGCCTAAAATTTTTCTGGGCCATCAAATATGACCTAAGGAACGATAGTCACTGCCCCGCCATGACCTCTCCTCATTGTTTTTTGTTTTACGGCCAAAAAGCTAGAATTGTGCTCGATTCCCATATTTTCATGTGCTATAGCCCACGCCTTCCGAGTGGGCTCGGGGCCCCCGGACCATGATCGCCTAAAATATTTTTGGG
>AWOL01S0086039.1:0-19596 GCA_000715115.1 Nicotiana otophora
AGGAGCACTCAAAGAATCACGGGGCACAACCAAATAGGAAGTAAAATAGGATGACACATAGGACTAAGTAGATCTCGGATCAAATAGAACTGAAGCATCTCTACTGCAAACTGAAACAATACCTGTAATAACAATGTCATATGACTCAGCCTCAGGCTTGGCTAGGAAAGTATAACGCTGGGGCTGGGGCCCACCACCCTGAACTACGTCCCTGGGACGACCTCTAGTTGGCTGGTCTCCACCTCTAACGGCCTGACCTCCACCTCTAACAGTCTGGCCTCTACCGCTGGCTGCCTGACCCCTGCCTATGGCTGGCTGAGCAGGTGGTGCAACAACTGGTGCCGGAACCATGGCACGAGAACTCTGATGTTATGAGCTACCCTTTGCCCGAGGGCAAAATCTAGCAGTGTGCCTCGAATCACCACAAGTATAACATAACTTCGGCTGCTTTGACTGCTGACCCTGAAACTGACCCTGTCAACCTGAATATCCACCCTGATGACTCTGGAGTGGAGGTGCACTAATAAGAGCTGGTGGTGCACTGTAGGCTAGCTGGTTGGAATAATACATCTAAGGGCCACGACCACCTGAGGCACCGTGAGATGCTTGATGCGCTGAATGAAACGGCCTGGGAGGATGGCCTCTACCAAAAGTACTCCTGCCTCTAGGTGAGGCATCGCTGAACTCACCGAAATGACGAAGTTTCTTGTCAGACCCCTGACCTCCCTGAGTAAGAACCAGTTCGACTCGTCTGGCGACATTAGCAGCCGCCTAAAAAGAAATCTCACTCCCCATCTCCTTAGCCATCTGCAATTTGATAGGCTGAGCAAGTCCATCAATAAACCTCATCACTCTCTCTCTCTCTCTCTCTCTTTCTCTCTCTCTCTCTCTCTCTCTCTCTCTCGGTGGGAAGCATAAGAATAGCATGACAGGCCAAATCCACAAAATGGGTCTCATACTGAGTAACAGTTATACTGCGCTGCTGGAGACGCTCAAACTGACGGCGACGCTCCTTTCTCAATATGATAGGCAAAAACTTCTCTATGAAGAGCTGAGAGAATTGGTCCCAAGTAAGAGCAGGCGACCCAACTGGTCTGGTCAACAAGTAATCTCTCCACTATTTTTTGGCGGAACCCGTCATCTGAAATGCAGCAAAATTGACCCCATTGGTCTCCACTATACCCATGTTCGGTAAAATCTTGTGAAAGCTGTCAAGATACTCCTAGGGATCCTCTGAAGGAGCACCGCTGAAGTAAACAGGAAAAAGCTTGATAAACCTGTCTAATATCCATAAGGCCTGAGAAGACATAGCCGGCCCATCTCCGACCTGTGCCGCAATAACCGGGTGAACTAATCTAATTGGCTGAGCTGCTGGAGCCTGATACTGGGGAGTTATCTGCTCCGGAGCATGAATGGTGGGATTCCGGGCTCCTCCTCCAGCCTGAGATATTGCTGGTGCTATGAGAAATGCGCCAGTCTGGGCCACACTCTCCATAAGGCCCACCAGACGAACCAAAGCGTCCTGAAGTACTGGGGTAGCAATGAACTCCTCCGGAACCTGAGCTAGTCCGCCAGGAACAGTCTGGGTTGGAACCTTCTCATCAAACTCTATCTGAGGCTCCACTGCTGGGGCTGCTGCTCGGGCCCTAGGCTGAGCCCTGCCCCTGCCTCGAACTCTGGCACGGCCTCGGCCTCGACCTCTGCCCCGCGTAGGAGCTGTCACTGGAGGCTCTGGCTGCTGCTCGGCTGAGGAAGCGGTACGTGTTCTCGACATCTGCGAGAGAATAAGAGTAAACGATTTCAATCAGCATTGAGAAAGCAAAATTGCACGACAGAAAAGGAAAGAAGTGAAACTTGTTCCTAAACTTTATAGCCTCTAGAAGATAGGCACATGCGTCTCCATACCGATCCTCCAGAATCTACTAAGCTTGCTCGTGAATCGCGAGACCTAAGCAACCTAGTGCTCTGATACCAACTGTCACGACCCAAAATTTCTCACCGACGGGATCGTGATGGCGCCTAACATTTCACTTGCTAGGCAAGCTAACGTTAGAAAATCATTTACCAATTTCTTATTTCTATTCAGTAATTAACATTAATTAACTACAACGAAATATAACAAGTGCGGAATATCATAAATCTGTATTAACTACTACCACCCGGATTTGGAGTCACAATTCACGAGCATTCTAGAATTTACAACAAGTAATGGTCTGAAAGAAATACAACTGTATGAATGAAAGAAAACAGTAAGACATAAAGGATAGACGGGGACTTCGAGGTCTGTGAACGCCGACAGATCTACCTTGAATCTCCGGACAACAGACCATAGCAAATCTCGATCAACCTGAGCTAGTATCAAAATTTGCACAGAAAGTGCAGAGTGCAGCATCAGTACAACCGAATCCATGTACTGGTAAGTATCGAGCCTAACCTCGACGAAGTAGTGACAAGGCTAGGACAAGACACCCACATATAACCTGAACAGTATAATCATGCTAGTGGCAACAACAGTAAATAAGAAATAATGCAGAAATAATGGGAGGGAAACATACAATAGGGAAATACAGTGAGAATAATAAAAAGACATAATTAAACCGGAAATCCTTAAACGAATTGAGCAATTAAGACAGCAAGAAAAACTGCACGGCATCACCCTTCGTGCTTTTACTCTCTTCCTCACAATATAAATAAATTATGCACGGCATCACCCTTCGTGCTTTACACTCTTCCTCGCAATATAATAAATTATGCACAGTAAGGGAGCCAAGGTGTTTTCAAAGATTGATTTGAGATCTGGCTACCATCAGTTGAGGATTAGGGCATTCGATGTTCCTAAGATAGCTTTTCGGACTCGGTATGGACATTATGAGTTTCTAGTGATGTCATTTGGGCTGACAAATGCCCCAACAACATTCATGGATTTGATGAATCGGGTGTTCAAACCCTACTTGGATTCCTTTGTGGTTGTGTTTATTGATGATATCTTGATCTACTTCCACAGTCGAGAGGAGCATGAGCAGCACCTTCGGATTGTTTATCAGACTCTGAAAGACAGCCAATTATATGCTAAGTTCTCAAAATACGAGTTTTGGTTGAGTTCAGTTGCTTTCTTAGGTCACGTTATATCAGCAGAGGGTATTCAGGTGGATCCTAAGAAGATTGAGGTAGTCCAGAACTGGCCTAGACCCACATCAGCTACAGAGATCCGTAGTTTCCTAGGATTGGCGGGCTATTACTGTCGATTTGTGGAGGGGTTTTCATCTATAGCAGCCCCGTTGACCAGATTGACCCATAAGGGTGCCCCGTTCAGGTGGTCAGACAAGTGTGAAGCGAGCTTACAGAAGCTCAAGACTGCTTTGACTACGGCACCGGTATTGGTGTTACCCACAGGTTTAGGATCTTATACAGTATATTGTGACACATCTCGTATTGGTATGGGTGCGGTATTGATGCAGGGTGGCAAGGTTATTGCATATGCTTCGCGGCAACTGAAGATTCACGAGAAGAATTACCATGTTCATGATCTAGAGCTGGCAGCCATTCTTCACGCGCTGAAGATTTGGAGGCACTATCTTTACGGCGTGCCATGTGAGGTATTCACTGATCATCGGAGCTTGCAATATTTGTTTGAGCAGAAGGAACTCAATTTGAGGCAGAGGAGGTGGCTGGAGCTATTGAAAGACTATGGTATCACCATATTGTATTATCCCGGGAAGTCCAACGTGGTGGCCGACGCTTTGAGTAGGAAGTCAGTCAGTATGGGTAGCGTTGCATATATTCCAGTTGGGGAGAGACCTCTTGCATTGGATGTTCAGGCTTTGGCCAACTAGTTCGTGAGGTTAGATGTTTCTGAGCCCAGCCGTGTTCTAGCTTGTACAGTTGCTCGGTCTTCTTTATTTGAGCGCATCAGAGATCGATAGGATGACGATCCTCATTTACTTGTCCTTAGAGACACAGTGCGACATGGTGGTGCCAAGCAAGTTACTGTTGGAGATGACGGAGTTTTGAGGATGCAGGGTCGTATCTGTGTGCCTAATATCGATGGACTTCATGAGTTGATCCTTAAGGAGTCCCACAATTTCCGGTATTCTATTCATCCGAGCACCGCCAAGATGTATCAGGACTTGAGGCAGCATTATTGTTTAAGGCGAATGAAGAATGACATAGTTGCCTATGTAGCTCGGTGCCTAAATTGCTAGTAGGTAAAGTGTGAGCATCAGAGACCTGGTGGTTTACTTCAGAGGTTAGATATTCCTGAGTTTTACTTCAGAGGTTAGAACTCATGATTGGTACATATCACTTGTGGGGGTCACACCTTATTTATCAACCGTTCAGGAGGCATTCACCAAACGCATTTGCCTTTCTTTTTCCTTTCTCACTACAAAATCCCCCACATAATTGTATCTCATTATCAAAATGCTTGCCAATTATATTGAGTGGAAAATTTGATTTTTTTCAAGTAGTTTGTTAAATTTACTTTGCTAGTCTTCTCAATCTCTTGGGATATAGGAAAATGCTCCACAGTGGCCAACTTTGTAGGCATTTTCCTTTTTCCTATTCATAGCTCTAAAGTTGTTTTCTTTAGAGAAAATTATCTTTGTTTCCTGAAATATATATATTAGTGCAAGAGAAAACTTTATTGCCATAAAAAAAATGGTTTGTAATTTTCATTAGCCTTGCGTGCACTTCTAGTTCTTCAAAATAATATTAGACATTATGAACTTTTAATCGTAAGCCAAGTACATCCATACTTTAAATATTTCAAGTGCCATCTTCATGTGTAACATCTATCTTAACATCTGTAGAAATAAGATTTCAAGCATCACCTTGAAGTTGACATCTTCCTGCGAAATTTTTTGATGCCAAAACACATTACATTGTGCCGGCTGCACGGTAAGTTTTATGTCTACCTCACCAAATGGTTGCAAAAGACTTGCTGCTCACTCGGCATTTTTTTGAAAAATCTGCAAAAAGTCCTACAATAAACTGCCAGAGACGAACAGAAATCCATAGTGGTGGATCATTAATTCCAATTTTGGAGTATGGTTGGTGTCTCTGTTACGTTTCCATTCATGTACTGCCAGGTATAAATTGTTATCTCTTCGCAAATCTTCTCAATATTCCTACATATTAGTTTGTGTCACAATATAAAATCCACAGTCAAAGGGAGGATCAGTGGTACTCTATTAAAGTCGAGATGCTGTATTAGAGTATGTTTTTTGATGCCCAGAAAATCGTGCTTTACAATAATAGTTGAGCCTATTATTTATAGTTCAGTGGGCGTAATGGTCGGGCCCACCACTAATGACAATTATTAAAGTATGATAATAAAAACCTAACGGTAAACATAAATCCTCAGATTTCTTTAATGAGTCGTTACTCTTTAATGGTGTAGAATATTTTTCATTAAATGTCATTGGGCGCAGGATGCTTAATGCCCTTACGAACTTGCCTTTCTCGGTGACACACGAGATAGTTGTGTCCGATTTTTTATCCTCCCGATTTTGATTTCACGTGTCCCCTTCTTAGGTGGCCACGTACCGTGACATATTTTACCCAATACAGATAGTCCCCCTACTTTCTGGTGACATGACTTTTTATTACCGGGAAGTTGGTGAGAATCTTCTTTTGGCGGGAATTACTATAATTTCTTTTCAAGGTTACTGGCGGTTGATTAGACGCCGGTCTCTCCGCATTTATTGCCTTGAACATGCGTCCTCCTATGATTTTGCACGCCTTTTGCCGGTTATCGAGGTAATTAGGGCCAAGAATTTTAGCCGCCCAAAATATTTACCTATACGTATCGACTCCCTTTTTCTTTAGGTTTTACCAGTTGTTTGAACTTCCAACCTGCATTCTTGTTCCACATCTCTTCTCTAATTTCTTCCAAACACAAAACTTTTTCTTTCTCTTCTTCAATGGCTTCTTCATCTAAACGCGCTGGTTCTTCGAAGAGCAAGATTAAGAACGAGGATTCCGTTCTTCCAACAGAAAGTTCCATAATCCCTAGGAGGCTTAGTACTTTGAAGGATTTGGAGGAGAAATTTTCCACTGATAACCCCCGTACATGGGCGGTTAGCAGGTACCCATCTTCCATTCGTCCTTCCAGTATCCCTATTGTGAAGGAAGACTACTGCTACCAAGATTTGGACATTATCGCTCCCGATCTATCGGAGCGAGGACCCTTCCCAGAGAGGGTTTCACATATTTTTATACGTACCCTTTTACTTTGGGCGCATTTTCTTTGGACGGAGAACTTGATACTGTGATAGCAGAATTTTGTCTTAGTTATCAGGTGTGTTTGGCACAAGTAAATCATTCCGTGTGGAGGACGGTTGCTTGCCTTCGACGCTTATGTCTGAAAACCAAAGAAGAGCTATCATTGGCTCATATGATGAATTTGTACTCCCCCAAAGTCTTCCGCGGGGGAATGGTAAATCTCTGCAAGCGAGGTTACCATGATTTGATATCTAGCATGGATGATGACAACGACCAAGGGTGGATGGAACGGTTCGTTGCAGTTGCCTTTGGTAACATTATTCCAATAACGGCTTCATCCTTTCTGGTTTCTTGGAACCGCTCTCGTAAGTTTCTTTCAATGTGTTCCTCCTAAATGATTTTCCACACTCGTATTAATTATTTAACTCATGTATGTTATAGCGACCCCACGGGTTCCATCGGTGGTAGAAGGCTTGGACCGGTGGGTTCAAAAGATTTTGGACATCACCACTCCTGACATCCGCTTGTGGAAAGAACTATCCATCAATTACGGGTGGAATGCCAAGAATTATAGTAATTATGATTTGCTTTGCTTTATTTTTTGCATATGTGGATTTTGGCTGAATCTCCTAACTTGTTTGTCAAATTAGGTCTGGCCCCGGGCTCAGTCGAGATCCCTGAAGAGGATATTTTGGCCAACCCTTCTGATGCAGCGAGGCTGCTCCAGGAGGCGCTTGCTCGAACGGGTCCCCTCGGATCTACTCCGAGCATATATACTTTTTCACGGAGTCCCTATCCAGAGAACAAGCAACCAAAAGAAGGCGTTCCTCTTCATCCGGGGAGAAGAATAAGAGAGCAAATGTTGATTCCCCCGAATCATCCAGGTGGCGACGTTGGCCGGTCCTCCCCCCGGGCCGGTCATAGACACCGTAGAGATTGATGATGATGAAGCTAGTAATGAGGGAGTTTCTCTTCATAGAAGGCAACGATCCTTATCCTCTCAACAGGATGCTCAATCTGTTGATACAGTCACACCCGCCGAGGAGATGTCTCGGCACTTTGGGGAGAGTTTGATTTGGTGGAAAATTCCAACTCCCGTTTTCGGGCCCCAATTGTTGTGCCCGGTACTGCGAGGCAGAGTATCGGGTTCTTGCCGTCCTTGGTTGGTGAGAACCCAACGGCCAGTGCTGCCTTCGATGCATATGTTTCACATTCTTCTCCCTTACCAGTTTTATCACCCCCTTCTTCACCACTAGTTGTTGCTGCATTATTTTTGTCTTCATCCACGCTTCCGTCAACAATATCACCTCCATCGGCTGCAGCTGACAGTACTGAAGGCGTTCCTCTTCCCCAATCTCTTGTTCATGGGAATTTGGGATAAAATTATACTTCTCCTTCTGAAGATCCTCAGAGGAGGAGGAGTGTTACCCTTTCGGTCTCTACCGGATGCAACCTTCTTTCCTGACCGATGGAGCTTGCAAATTATCTGAAGCCCTTGGCTTCAGAGAAAGATTGGGAAAAGATTCAGACACTCTCTCGAGAGTGTTTGTTGAACAATGCCATGCATAATACCGCAATGGTATGTTTCTATCTTTCTCCTGCTATTTCTCAGCCTTTGATTGAGTGCATTTTAAATTTCTCCTCTTCTTGTTTTGCAGGCTAATTTTCTTACTTCCGAGGGCCTACGGCGTTTAATCAGTGAGAAGGAGAAACTTTCTTCTGAGCGGGATCATCTTTTGGCTAAACGCGACCAGACCATTTTTTGCCTTTCGGAACAGGAAACCAGGGCCACTGAGGTCGTGTCTTTGGAAGCCCGCTTGCATCAAAGTAAGCAGGAAGTAGAGATCCTTAGCCACGAAATTTGGCTGCTGAGGACTAGTTTTTATGAAGTCAGAGCTAAGTGGGTTGAAGTCCAGGATGCCATTCTTGCTGCCAATGACCGTGAGGCTGCTGCTGCTGAAAGGACCACTGATTTAGAAGTAGCCTTGAATTCTAAGGCCGAAGAACTTGCTGTTGCGGGGGCGAGTCACACCCGGTTGGAGGAGAAGTATAAAAAAACTATCGAGAACAACAGACTCTATAGTTCAATTGTCCATGATCTCGATGTCAGTCTTCGATCTGCTAGGTCCGCCCTGGATAATCTTTCTGCCGAGGTCACTCAGCTCAAAGAAGAATTCAGGTGCCGAGAGGCTTCCCTCGTTGTTGAAAAAACTTACGCCATGTACAACATGAGGAGAAAAACCTTGGAAGAAGCCAAAGCTGGCATTATTGATATTGATGCCTAAATTTCTAAGGCACACGTGCTTGAGTTGGCTGCAAAGAATGGACTCCCGACGCGATCTGACGCTCCCGGTTCTTCTGATTCTGGTTCTGATATTTCTGATACTGAAGAGGAATCAAAAGGCGATGATGCCTAAGACCATTTAGAGAAGATGTTGAGCCATCAGTGGCACCACCTACTGCTCCCAGGGATATGGATACTTCTCTTCCTCCTGATTCCAGTGATGTTGTAGCTTAGCTTTTTCTTTCTTTGTTTTGTGCTTATTTTGGCACATTCTTGTAACTGAGTACATATTTTTTCTCAAATGTTTGATTGAGTCTTTCTTTTGCTTGAATGGTTGTGCATATTTTCCTGTTTTTCTGCATGTGGTGCCGACCGCATTTTCTTCGATGCATTTTTGTTGTCGAGAATTATCCTTTTTACATAAGGGTTTCAATAATTATTTGCGCAAGTTTGTTTTCTGTGTCTTTCTCATATTTCGCTCCGGGTGTATTGTTTCCCGATGGTATTTTTAGTTCCGGGCATATATTCTTCCGGAACAAACCCTTTAACATGAGGGTTTTAATAAGAGAGGGCCCTCTTATGTTTACGGTGAGCTTGAAGATGACGTCTCCTGTTCATTATAACACTAACATTTGAAGCACTTGTTTAAATTTCAAATGACAAAATTAGCTCATCGTATAGACAAGAAACAAGATAAAAGGAAAAGAATTTTATTTCATTACTTCCATTTTCATAGTTTACATAGGTATTTTGCTACGTAGAAACGAAGCTGCCATGACTTGTGGCTATCTTGTTTCTTCGGGGCTGGCTGTGCAGTCCCCGATCCCGATGATGTGTGGCATTCAGTGTTGCCTTATCGGGATTTCGTTCCCAGTTGACGTGGAATTAAGTGTTGCCTTGCCGATTTTTCATTCCCGGTTGACATGGCATTTAGTGTTCCCTTGTAATTGTATCATTATCCCCCCTAGTGTTCTAATGCGAAGAATGCGAGTTGGAACACTGGAAGTCAAGTACCTTCGAAGTTTCCACCGATGAATTGCTACGTAAACCTTAGCTCGGTAACATATTTTGCTTTCCCCTTAGGAATTCATGTTGCCGAGCAAAAGAATGCCTGACAATCCCTAGTGGTTTGTGCTCGTGAACGATCGTATAACCCTTGTTCGGTAGCAAACTTAACTTCCTTGTGGGAATTTGCTACCTTATCGTCCTCGAGTGGAGACTTGTTTGTTTTGCCTTGTCATCAAAGGTCTTATTACTACTATTGTTGTAGTATGCTTGTTGTTGCTGCCTCGTTAAAGAAATATCTTGCTTTCCGTATGACTGTTGTTTGTCAGCAGTAATATTTTTTGAGATGAGCCACGTTCCAGTTGCTAGGCAACTTGTCTCCGTTATGGTTTTCCAACTCGTATGACCCTTTACCAGTGATAGCTGAAACCCGGTAAGAGCTTTCCCATATAGAGGTTAACTTACCAACGTTAAGTTCTCAGGTGTTTTGAGTCACCTTTCTCAAGACCAAGTCTCCTACTTTGAAGTAGCGAAGGTTGGTTCTTTGATTATAATATCACTCCATTCTCTGTTTTTGAGCTGCCATTCTTACATGTTCTAGGTCTTTGCGCTCCTCGAGCAGTTCTAAGTTGATTAGTATTGCCTCGTTGTTCGACTCTTCGTCTTTCTATAAATATCTTAAGGTGGGTTCCCCCACTTCCACCGGTATCAAAGCTTCTGCGCCGTACACCCGGGAATAAGGGGTTTGCCATGTGCTTGACTTGGCCGTTGTCCGGTAGGCCCATGGTGCTCCAGGTAATTCTTCTGGCCAATAGCCCTTTGCTGCTTCTAACCTTTTCTTTAGGTTTTGCACAACTATTTTGTTCATTGACGCTTCTTGGCCGCTTGCGCTCGAATGGAAAGGTGAATAGGTAATCATTTTTATCTTCAAATCTTTGAGGAATTTTGTGACATTTGCACCGATAAATTGTGGCTCGTTGTCATATGCAATCTCTTTCGGTATTCCGAACCTGTAAATTATGTTTTCCCACAGGAAGTCGACCACTTCGCGCTCTCCTATCTTTTGATAAGGACCTGCTTCCAACCTTTTTAAAAAGTAGTCAGTCACAATCAAAAGAAACCTTACCTTCCCAGGATCCGGTGGTAATGGTCTGACGATGTCCACTCCCCATTTCATGAATGGCCACGGGGACAGAACAGGATGGAGGGGGTCCGCCGGTTGATGTACTAGTGGTTTGTGGCATTGGCACTTATCACATTTCGTACGAAGTATTTGGCATCTTGTTTCATACGGGGCCAGTAATATCCTGCTCGGACCAACTTCAACACAAGAGAATCTACGCCTGAGTGGTTGCCGCATATCCCTTCATGGACTTCTCTCATGACATAATTGGCTTATGATGCACCTAAGCACCGGGCCAACGGATATTGAAAGGATTTTCTGTACAATTGGCCTTTCTTAAAGCTATAGCGTGCGTCTTTGGCGTGCAACAGTCTCGATGTTTTAGAGTCTTCAGGCAACTTTCCATGCTCTAGGTAATTAATTATCTCGTTTCTCCAGTCCAGACCAGACTAGTCGAATTTACCTCGTAATAAACATCTGTGTTCAAAGCTTTTCTTCCCTAAATCTATGTCCGTATTTTTTTCCCTCGGGATGTGGGTTATTGACCACTCTCGGAATCATGATAAAAAGGCTTGAACCTTCACCACGTATTGCTGCATCCGCTCATCTTTGGTGTCAAAAATTTCGTAGACCTGATTTACCACCAGCTGCGAATCGTATTTGATTTTGACGGCTTCGAAGTCGAGTCCCGGGGCTAATTCGAGCCCTGCAATCAAAGCTTCATACTCTGCCTCATTGTTAGTTAGAGAGATCATTCTGATGGCTTGCCTCAAGGTTTCCCCTGAAGGCGCGATCAAGACTATTCCGAGTCCGGACCCTTTCACGTTTGAAGCTCCATTCGTGAATAAGGTCCAGACTTCCGGTGCCCACTCTGACATAATTGTTGCCACTTTGGCAGCCAGAGACAATAGTCCAGGGCTGAAATCAGCCACGATCTGTTGTTCTGCCCACGATCGATCCTCCTGTCAATGCTGAATTTGTCCGATGTCCGAAAACTCCTGTCATGGCCTTCCATCTGCTCGTAGGGCAGAAATCGGCCCCTTGAAACTTATCTATGGGAGTCGACAACGTCCTTTATTTTTTCTTTGTTCTTCTTCCGTCCCTTTACTGATGACGGGAAGTCAACCTGATTGTCTTTTATCCTTATCTTTGACTCGTACCGATTGTGGACATCCGCCCAAGTTGTTGCTTGAAACTCAAGCAGACTTTCCTTAAACTTCGAGGAAGCATCTGAACTCCCCGGGTTCAAACCTTTAGTGAATGCTTCAACTGTCCATTCATCCGGGACGGCCGGTAACAACATCCTTTCTTTCTGGAACCGGCTAACGAACATTCGTAATAGCTTAGATTCTCCTTGTGCGATCCTGAATATATCAGCCTTTCGGGCTTGTACCTTTCTAGTGCCGGCATGGGCCTTAATGAATGAATCCGCGAGCATTTGAAAAGAGTCTATAGAATGCCCGGGCAATAATGAGTACCATGTCAAGGCTCCCATCGTAAGAGTCTCACCAAATTTCTTCAATAACACGAACTCGATTTCGTGAGGATCCAGATCATTTCCTTTCACCGTTGTTGTAGGTGGTGATGTATTCCTGTGGATCTGAGGTCCCATCGTATTTTGGCACTTCAGGCATTCTGAATTACTTTGGGATTAATTTCGGGGCCGCACTCGGTTTGTACGGTAATTAGATGTACTTCTTCGAGCTCGGTCCTTTTAATACGGGATTTGGTCCATCCAGGCGTTTACTTCCTTCATGAACCGCAAAAGTTCCTCCTTGAACGGATCGTTATCACTATTGAGTCCAGATCTGCTCCCCCCAGCTCCGTCGGAGCCAACTTACCCCCTGGGAGTGTTATTGTCGACTCTCCACCTCATTTGGTTTGTAGGAACAAGGGGAAGAACTGGTTCTCGCCTATTTGCATTATTTGAAGTGCCCGATAGCACCTGTTTTAACTCCGTCATAACCGGATCCTGTCGCGTGAGGTGGCCTAAGATGATTGCATATTGCTCTTGCAGGATCCTCACCGCGTCTGTTACGTGCCCCTGGTCAGCATCATCTGGAGTCGTTTCCCGTACTCATCTAGGGTAATGCCCGTCGTACACTGCCGTGGCATCTTGCCTCTCATTGCGAGTGTCGCTGATTGAGTCCTCAAAATGGGAGTGTTCCTCTTGGACCTCAGGATTGTGAGTGTTGTTAATGGTATTGATTGCCATTCTATGTGATTTTACTAAGACAAGAACGATCAAAGCTTGTGAGCGAAGGAAGTAAGGATCAACTTAACCAAACGACTGTCTAGGCCCCACGGTGGGCGCCAAACTGTTTACCCGAAAAATAGTACAGTTTAATTTGTTCGTGGTTTCTAGGCAGATGAATCAATTTGATCCCAAAAGATAATGAATTAATCGATTTTCGTACAAGATACTTAGCTCAAATGCAGATAAAATAATAGATTTGGAGAGCCTAGGAACAGGATTTTTGGACACGATGATGATAAGAACAACAAGATAGAGAGAGAAATAGTATCGAGATGTTGTATTATAGTATGTTCTTTGATGCCTAGAAAATCGTGCTTTACAATGATAGTTGAGCCTATTATTTATAGTTCAGTGGGCGTAATGGTCGGACCCACCACTAATGACAATTATTAAAGTATGATAATGAAAACTTAACGGTAAGCATAAATCCTCATATTTCTTTAATGAGCCGTTATTCTTTAATGGTGTGAAATATTTTTCATTAAATGTCATCGGGCGCAGTATGTTTAATGCCCTTACGAACTTGCCTTTTTCGGTGACACACGAGATAGTTGTGCCCGATTTTTCATCCTCCCGGTTTTGATTTCACATGTCCCCTTCTTAAGTGGCCACGTACCGTGACATATTTTACCCAATACATTAACTAAGCCATACCAGAACAGAAAAACTCATTAGTGTGTGCTAGTTTAAAATAATTATAGAAGTTTAAATATTTATACCAGAAAAGATTGTATTTGTATATATACAGAATAGATAAGAACAAAAGGAACCGTGACAACAATATCTTCCCCTTTCGAGATCCAGAAGAGACACGACAGAAATCCGTGGGTTCCACTATTGATCGAAACTACCCCATTCGTGAAGGTGATTTGGATTGGGAGATTATTATCAAACGTTGACTATCTGATGTCTGACCACTAAGGGCTCGTTTGGAACGAGAGACAGGGGATAATTAATTTCGAGATTAAATTTGAGATAAGTTTATCCCATATTTTGTTGGAATAAAATCGCAGTATAACTAATCCTGGATTAGTTATCCTGAGATTGTAGTATTTTTTTATCCATATGAAAGAGTGAGAAAAATACAATTAATCCTGGGATAACTTGTTTCCAACCAAACGACCCCTAAGTGTCATTTGGTATGATGGATAAGCAAAAATGATTATGGGATAAAAATTTAGTACCGTCTTATTCCTTGTTTGGTTGTTAATTCAGGGATACATTATCCCTATATTAAAAATGATACTGAGATAACTTATACTTCTCAGATGGTAGAATAGTAATCACAGGATAAAACTGTAAAATTGATTATTCGAGGATTAATACGATATACCAAACAGTCAATTAGAAATAGTACTAATTCAACTAATCCCAATATAACTTGTCTTCAAACCAAGCGACTCTTAAGGGTCTGTTTGGAAAACCACCAGGTAATTGGAATTGGTGTAATTACACAGCTTAGTAATTACACAATATTGTAATTATGATGAACTGTTTGTTTGTCATAATATAATTATAGTGTAATTACAAGTGTATTATTTGATTGCACAAGTGTAATTACACAGTTAGATTAAATTGTAAATGAAATAATTATCAAAACTTAAAAGTTAATATAATAAATATATGCCTATAAATAATTCTTTATAAGTATAAATGATATTAGATTTGATATTTAAGATGCATATATTTTTTTGAATGTGCATTAATTAGTAATCATATATTTATAACTAATATTATAAAAATAATTGATATATATTTCAAATTAATAATATTTAGTTTAATTAATTATAAAAACTAAAAACATATATTTTGTAAGAACATCATGGAATACATGTTTGATAAAATAAATTAATATTTATAAATATAATGTTATAACATTATTCAAATGTTTGACAAAACTAATCTATCAATTCTAACTAAAAAATGAACAACATGCAATGTGGAATTAAATACTACTAAATCAAGTAAATTGGAACCATAAATATGACAACAACAACAACAACAATAACATACCCAGTATTATCCCACACCGTGAGATCTGGAGAGGATAGTGTGTATGCAGACCTCACCCCTACCTTGTGAGGATCATAATATAACACAATTTCAAAAAATAATTAACATATGTCAAATCCCAACATAATAAAAATAAGTTCCAATACAACTTAAGATTAGCAAATATAATAAATTTATAACCTCATTCAACAACAAAATTCTACTTTAATGACATCACTCATTATATGCCAAGTTTGTTAATGACTCATTATTTCTAATATTAGGTGTAGTTTCAAAGACTAGAATAATAATAAAGTTACGCTGAATGAAGAAAATAAAACAAATAAGAAATAAATATACGAGCAATTACATGGAATCACAAGAAATAAATGTATAGAAATAAAAGATAAATAATGTACTAAAAAAATATTTTTTAAAATTTAAAAAGAAATTAAAAAGTAAAAATAAAAAAGTAAAAAAGAAATTAAAATAATGAAAATAATAAAAATTTATAAAGAAAATAAATTAAAATAAAAATAAAAACGAAAGAAATTAAAAAGTAACCTTGTAATTACACAATGTAATTACCATCAATTCTCACCTCCCCTTGAGAATTGGAGAGTGTAATTACATCTCTCCAATTACACCCAATTCCATATTGACCAAGTAATTACTTGACCAGAAAAATATGTCAAACTGTGTAATTACATTCAATTATACTCAAATCCAATCCTAGGTGACTTTCTAAACAGGCTCTAAAGATTAGAACCGGGATGAATATAATTCTTTATCCTTAATTAGATGTATTGGGTTTGAGTCCTGAAAATTAGATGAAAAAAATCATAGTAAAAAATATTCCCCTGTAATGAGCATTAGGTGCGAGCTTGAATTACTCGGACTCCAAAGTTACTGCTGGAACCGGGTGGAAGAAACAGAGTTATATTTAATAAATAATGTTTCCCTTCATTTTATGTAAAAATAAATAACTTTAGTCGCGAAATCAAAAATTTAAATATTTAAAAGCTGATATAAATGTATAAAAAATAGTAAATATTTTACATTCTTACAAAGTAAAATTTGTGACAAATAATTTGTGACAAAGAATATTCAACTAACAATCTTTGGCTGGTTGTAACTCCATCCCTGTGTGAGTGGACACAAAATTTAAGATATTATTTTAACTTGTATAGTAATATATTAGTAATAATAAAAGAAAACAATATTAAAGTAGTAGTTGAAATAATAGGAAACATCACATCAAAGTTAAAAGTACGTTAGTAGTTTAATAATTTTATTAATAAAATTTATATAAAAATATGTCATATAAAGTTGAACGGGATAAAGTACTAATAGTGAAATAGAGTTGTTAAGATATCATAATAGTCTATTTGGTCGTGCTTCTAAAATAACTTTTTGGGAAAAAATGCGTTTTTTTAAAGTAATTTTCAAAAAAGTACTTTCGATGAAAAACTGTTTGTTTTTAGCTAATTAATTTAAAAAATATTTTTGATCAGTAATTATTGTTTGACTAAGCTTTTAAAAAGTATTTCTAATTGTATTTTTCTCAAAAGTACTTTGGGGGAAAAATTACTTTTTTCTACTTCTCAAAAACTGCTTCTGCTTCTACTTTTTTATGTAGCAGGTAGCCTGTGTCCTGAATTTAAATTTTTTAGTTTAATTTTTCAGGATACAAAGTGTTGAAATTAATATTTTTAGTTCAAATTTTCAGGACAAAATAAGTATTGACAAATCTTTAAATAGCAGCCCAAAGAATAACTATTTGTATATTTTCCCCCATTTTTCTAAGTGTACCTTTTTTTCTAGAATCTTACTCAAACATCTTAACTTTAGAAAATAGTATATTTAACCCCAAAAATTACTTTTGGCCAAAAAATAAAAAGGACCAAACATTAATTAAAGGACTCCAACATAATGCCCTCTCTGGTGCTTTTTGGCCATGCATGAAATAATTATCTGAAAGCGTTGTAAATCAGATAGTATTAAAGGCCTGTTTGGCTATAAAAAATAAATCACTTTTTTTCGAAAAATTTTCACTTTCAAAATTAGTGTTTAGCCATAAAATTTTTAATTTTCACTTGAAAATTAATTTCGCAATTTTTCAAAAATTTAAAAAGCTCCAAAAAGTTATTTTTCAAAATTTTCACCTAAGATAACTCACAAAAAATAAAAAACAGCCCAAAATTATATTCATGTCCAAACAAAACTCTAATTTTCAAATACCATTTTCACTTGAAATATTGTTTTCACTGTTTTCTGAAATTTTATAATTCTTATGTCTAAACGCCCACTGAGTTTTAGTAATTCAATATTTTTTATTAATTTTATTATCAAATTTCTATTTAATATTTTTTCAACACTTGCTATTTAATTGAATAGGATTTCATTTTAAAATTTTCACTTCTTGCAGTTTTAACCGTGGAGTATTTCTCTTTCGTCTTACCATTTCTTTTAACGCATCTAAACACTGTTTAGACATTGTGGAAAGAGAAATTGCACACCTATGAGAATCTTTGGGTGATAAACCCACACATGTGATTTAGATCCGTAAAAGCTTGTCTTTATATAAAAGAAAGTAGGTTTTATAATCTATTTGCCCTTTTGTCTTTTAAGTCGTTATTATCATCTTTTTGTGTGGTTTATTACAAACTTGGCATCATTATAACGTTTACTTCTGAAGAAATTTGTTAAAGTATGACAGAAATGCCTAATCCATCACTATGTTAATATCTTAACTTTAGATCTTTAAATATAAACAACAACAACAACAACCCAGTATAATCCCACTAGTGGGGTCTGTTTTCAATAGACCCTCGGCATCCTTCCCTCCAAGAACTCCCCACCTTGCTCTTGGGGTGACTCGAACTCACAACCTCTTGGTTGGAAGTGGAGGATGCTTACCATCAGAGCAACCCACCTTGTCAAGATCTTGAAATATGAGATAAATATTTAATTCTTTGTGCGCTAAACAATTTACGCCTGACTCATGTTCATATACAATTAAATCAAAACTTTAGATGCCATAGCTTTATTTACACCAATTATTCAACCTATTTATTTAAAACTAGTAAAATTTATTTTTCGCGATTCGCGCGGTTTAAATTCATATTTCAATGCATGTGAATTGCTCATATAATCTAAATTGCTAAAAATAAACCTCAATAAAGTACAAATATATATAAAACTATGAATTTTTAATCGATCATATTTAGAAGTATTTAATTTGCTTGAGCTATACAAAAGATTTTATCATCGCATATCTCTAATTGATGAAACATTATGCCTTGGAATAAAGGTTCTTTACGGGTTGATTGTCTTTTTTCAAATATTTAAACCTCACTTTTGGATTTTAGTGTGTAATATCAAGTACAAAATCTTCATAAGACAGGTGCATCCGCGCAAAATTGCTTGTTAATCTTGAGCAAGTCATTGAATTTGAAGTCATTTTATCCAACTTCATATATCTAGCAACGCAGGTAGTAGAAAACATTGATTTGTTTCTAAAGTGATTACTCCTGGGTCAATATACAGAGACCTAAACTCAACTAATTAATTTCCTTTCCAAAAATATCAAATGTAAAGATAGTTAACACAGATTTTAGTCCCATTTGGTTGGAAAACAGAAGTATCTGCTATATAGCATTATTTGAGGGTCTGTTAAAACCATTATAGTTTAAATATGAAATCATTACAGTTTAAATACGAAAGTATAAATTTAAGTTTACATATTTTAATTTTAAAAAGAAAAGATAGAAAACAAAGAAAGCCGTTGAAACATACAAGTCAAAGATATATACTCCGTACAACCACACCTAAGTGTGATGACTCGCCATGTCATCATGCCATATAAGCGTCATTTGGCATATATTAATGCCATGTGGAAGCTTACATAGGAGGAATGCTTGCATTTGTAAGAAGATTCTAGAGAAGCATGGACATTTCCTTTGGAAGATCCTAGATGTTTATGGATTTGCTAGGAAAGTCCTTGGAATCTTCTAGGCTTGTAGAGAATTCTAGAGAAAGCCCTTATCTTGTAAATATTAAGGACTTGTGTAACAATTAATATTTGCACACTAGCCCCTAGGAGACTAGTATATAAAGGAGGCCATTCATTTGTAATTCATCAAGCAAACAATTCAAGTTTTCTCTAATACAAAGCTTCCTTTAACAATTCTCTTGTGTTCTTTCTACCATTCTCTTAGCGATCTTGAGTGTAGTAAGGTTGACTTGGCATACCAAAAATGTGAGAAAATTATCAAGTGCCGCACGTGTACTTAGTTAACGACTAAGGACGTGACAATGTGGTATCAGAGCAAAGGTTGCGACTAAGGGAATGACGAACGACGGAGAAATTAACGCTGCCAACACCCAACATCATCCAGGATGCTGCTGGCAAGAGCGGCCGTAACAAAAAGAGAAATGCCACCAACAAGGGCCAGGAGGTGCCACCCGAGGTTGTGTCAAATGAAGGGCTTACATCCCAAGAACCATCTGCCACTGAGGCGAGCGAGGATGAAGTGGAGGTCCTGCCTGAGGACGTCTCGCTCTGTAAAGAGTGGGTGATGAAGATGAACGCGGGGATGGACGCGGTGGAGATCTTTGGCCAACGCTTGGGGAAGGTGGAAGGCACTGTTAGTGTTCTTGAGAGGCACACTCTTGAAGAGATTGAGAGCATCCGAAATGACTTGGAGGGAC
>AWOL01S0086047.1:12342-26495 GCA_000715115.1 Nicotiana otophora
CTATCATCACATACCCACGTCATCCCGAGGCATAGTGGTGAGCTGGCTTTCTGAGCCGTTCTGCAGTTATCAATGTCTCTTCTTATATTTACATTCTGTCAATTTTATTTCAGACAGTATTTGAAGTTTTGTATAATCTACTAGATGTTCATGCACTTGTGACACCAGGTCTTGGCACACACATTGGTAGAGCTTGAGTTTATTGTTTTTAAATTTTATCAATGTATGCTTAATTTATTAGTTGGCTTGCCTAGCTGTAGTATTGGGCGCCATCACGGCCTACAGGTGAAATTGGGTCGTGACAGTTATGTTCCTTGCACTTAGCCTTAATTTTCCTAATTCTGGATTGTCTATTATTTTCTTGAATAACACCAACTGCTCTTCTAACAAGAGTAATACCAGTTAAAAATTAATCAAGATCACTTTTAATAATTAAATCATAAACATGACATCCACAACTAACATAGAAGATGTCATCAAGTGGTGGGTGCAAATGAAATTTTAATTGTAAAATAATGGCACTATTGTTTGAAGCATTATCAAAAGACAAGCACAATACTTTTTGAGTAAGATTGGAAAAGGCCATAACTTTGCAAAAAGTAGCATTTATAAAAATAAAAGTATGGCTCTAATCTTCATTATATTTTAAAGTAATAATGCATTTTTGCATTACAAAATTATCATATATCCAATGATATGTAGTTGTCAAATAATTATTTTTATTAACAGCATGACCAATATCAGAAGTAAGAGAAACTCTACAAGGAAGATGTTCAAACAAATAACATATATATGTCTAATATTGTCCATGAAGCCTAAAGATATCAAATCTACAGGTGCTTTTAGGAATACCTTCATAGAAATGGTTATAAATACTTTGAATATACATAACAAAATATGATGAAGAAGCAAAAGGAAAAGGTAGACAACCCAAAGTAATTATTCTTTATAACTACTAGTGGTACTTTATTTTATCATATTTCAAAGGTTCTCCAGTAGTCGGGTCTATAGTTGCTTGGTTTTCATCTAAATCAACACCCCAATGTATAGGGTGTTTATTTGTATGTTTCGACTAAGTGCACCCGTCCACCCATTATTCCCTCCAGTCGAATGTTGAAAATCATCTCCACAAATTTTGCACTTAACACTATCAATATTCTCTATTTTCTCAAAAACATTCCAAACTCTATTTCTCCTTCTTCGATCCCCAGTAACCGGGGCCGCAGGTAGTATAACGATGCAGAGACCACCACCTCTTCTAGACTGAATTTGACCAACTCCAACACTACTACGTATGGATGGTGTCTCATCATCAATACATTCATCATCTTCTATACCATAATCTTCTTGTAATTGTTCATAATCTATATTATTAGGTGATATTTTAGAAACATATGTAAAGTCATTTATATTAATATTAGAAGTTGAAGAAGCATCTCATATTTTCTTATTTTCCCTATTACCCCCATTAGTAACCTTATTACAAACTTGTTTTACAACATTAAATATATCTATTGTGAAAATTCAAGTACCCCCATTAGTAACCTTACTACAAACTTATTTTGCAGCGTTAAATATATCTATTGTGAAAATTCAAGTCCCAAAATTTAAAACTACATAAAAATAAATATGCAAAAATAAAAATACTAAATAAGAGAAAAATGGAACGAGTATACCAAAATACCGCAATAAATTAAATACTTGAAGTCTTGATTAAATTTCGCAACTCCGACGTTACCACAAATACACTTGCTCGTTTCTACTTTTAATGTTCAAAACTTCAAATAATACCATAAGTTAAATTCAACTAAAAATTGAGAGTTAATAGTTGTCACGGCCCAAAAGCACCATCCGGTCATGATGGCGCCTAACTCACTTGCTAGGCAAACCAAACACAACAACAATGATTCAAGATAATGAATCACGATATAATACAAGTCTAAAAGCTAAACATCATAAATAAGATTGCGCTGATACAATAAATCCTCTAGAACTGGTAAAACAGAGTCATGAGCTCAACAACGGGAATATAAATCTAATAATTAAAAAATA
Source organism: Nicotiana otophora (assembly GCA_000715115.1). Classification (NCBI taxonomy): domain Eukaryota; kingdom Viridiplantae; phylum Streptophyta; class Magnoliopsida; order Solanales; family Solanaceae; genus Nicotiana; species Nicotiana otophora. Next base: position 14,395 of record AWOL01S0086047.1, read on the forward strand.
ATGTCTGAACAATAGCAACGGCAACATAAATAGGAAGAGACGTCAAGGACTGCGAACAAAATACAGCTCTACCTCGTCTCTCAGCAACTCAGCAAAAGTCCAGCACAACTTTCAGCTAGGTCCCACACATGGATCTGCACAATTAAGTGCACAATATAGAGGAGATATGCGTAAAAATGCAAGTCAAGTTACACAGAGAGAGACATATATAGATGTCATGACCCAAAATCCTTCCTTAAGGATTGTGATAGAACCTAGTCTCTAAAACTAGGTAAACCGATCACTATAACAGTCTAACCAATAAAACATGATATTATGAAGTAGAGTTTAATATAAATGCAAAATTTAAAGGTGATACAAGCCAACACGGTGATAATCACAATAAATCCCCAAGACTAGGTAGTAGAGTGTCACGAACTCTACTGAATACATAGACATAACTCAAAATACAATTTTGTTCGGATAGAGAATTGACAGTAATAATGTAAGGAAAGGACTCTGAGGGACTGTGACGATCAAGCAGCTCTACCTTGAATCCTCACGATCAAGAAGCTCTCACCGCCTGAATCTGCTAGCTCCAATACCCGGATCTGCATAAAAATATATAGAAGTGTAGTATGAGTACACCACGGTTGGTACCTAGTAAGTATCAAGATCGACTAACCTCGGTGGAGTAGTGGCGAGGTTCAAGTCAAGACACTCACTAATCAAGTAACCTGTGCAAAACATCAAAAATAACCAGCAACAGGAAGAGTAACAGAACCAATAACTGTAACATCATTAGATTAAGCAATAACTATTTAAAACAAGTAAAGGTCACGTTCTAACAGTAAGTCATCAAATAGAATCACACTCACATGGTACTGCGTACCCACATTATCAATCACCCTTGCACGCTAAAGACCTCGTGCCACAATGTAAGTCACGCTCGCACGGTAAAGACCTCATGCCACAATATATACCATAACTGCATAGCAAAGACCTCGTGCCGCAACATATACCACAACCGCACGGCAAAGACCTCGTGCTACAACATATACCACAACCGCACGACAATGACCTCATGCCACAACGTATATCATACCCGTGTTAGTTACCAATAACACGTTCAAGAGAGATTTATAAAAATCAAATAAGGTAATGCATGATAACAACTTTCTTTTATTCCAATCCATTATGTTACAAACGAATCAACAGAATATGAGATAACAACTCCACATAGATGAATTTATCTTGACAACCAAATCGTCAAGTAAAGACAAAGACACATATTAGCACATTGAAAACAACGTAACAAAACACGTAAAAAATGCTTGACACACACAAAGAAGTCATACCACCACACAAACATCATCAATAATACGCCCCTAGGCCATCGCATATCACTCCCACATAGCTACCCTTGTCTTGCCGCATGCGCAACAATAAAATAAAGGCTCGTCTTGTCTCGCCACACGCGCATCAACAATTATCCTACCTTATCTCTCCATATGTGCAACCCGATATATATAAACCGCCTTGTCTCGCCGCATGTGCAATAGTACGGTAGAAACCTTATGCAAACACCAGAATAATACGTCCAACAAGTCCACATATGCGATAATCAAAACAACACAACATGCTAATAATTTGTCATCAAGACATAAACTCACAATCTGCCAATACACTGCGCAAGGACAAACTAATAAACGAAATACGAATGGGTGTTCAACTTATAAACATGAATTCAACTAACTCAAATTAGCAATATTCTCACAAATGCAAAACTTGGACAATTTAGGAAATTAAAATCCTAAAGCATGATCGCAAGCATGAGACATAGATTAAGCTTGGTCAACTCTTACAACTTAAACTTCCAAAATGAGACTAAGTGTCTCAATTACTCCAAAAACGTTCCGAAACCAATCTCAACCATTCCCGTAAGTCATCAAATATTAAATACACATACGGGGACATCAAATAGGAGAGCAGAGATAAAATACATAAAACAACAGGTCTGGTCGTTAAAATAGTTGATAGCAATTTAGGAAACAAATAAGAGAATGACAATTGAGAAAGTTATGTCATGTGAGGGAAGAAATGAAGAAGCTAGGAGTTTATTTATAGTTTTACAAAAGGTTACATTTGTTATTAAGGGAGGGGGTTATTTTTTAAAAAGGGACAAAAAGCTATTTGTCCAAATTAAGTTGTTGGACAACGGTCAAAAAGGGAGCAGACCATTGCGAACTGTAACATTCAATATTTGTTTTAATAAACTAGCCGTTAAACTGGTCTGGGTGATCGATTAAGTCTTGACAAGACTTTATCGGTCTCAATTGGTCCTGCTCCACGGATTAGAATGTCACGACCCAAATCTCAAACGTAGGGATGGCACCTATCACAATACGAGGCAAGCTGACAACCATAATAAACCACGAACTCTTTAAGTTGAAAACATAATAAAATAAGCTTAAAAGTAAAATCTCATAAATACTGATGCGCAAAATACCGTGACTCAATACAATATTCCCCCAAAATTCGATTGTCACTGAGTACATGAGCATCTATACAATAACATGGTATGAAACACTGTCTAGGAAGACAGAACAGTCTAGATAAAACTAAAAGAAAAAGCAGGAGAGTCAAGGTCTGCGGATGCCAAAGCAGCTACCTTGAGAATCTCCGAACTGATAAAGCTCCGAAATCAGCAACCACTGTACCCGGAAGTACCTGGATCTGCACATGAAGTGCAGAGTATAGTATGAGTACAACTGACCCAATGTACTCAATAAGTAACAAGACTAACCTTGGGCTGAAAGCAGTGACGAACTCAACAAGTACAGTCCAAATATAGAAATAACAGTGCAGAAATGGAGACATGCTTTCAAGTTCAATAGTTTAAGCTCAAAACAGATAAAATATGCCAGGTGTAACTAGAATGAGGAATGATACATCTCTATATCTACATGTCATTTATGCATGCCAACTGTAATGCAACACAGTGATGAAATCATATGAATACTCTCTGAGTATGAATTCACTCAGTCCTCCAATTTACTCCATTCTCACAGTCACTCATTCCTCACAACCGCTCGGCACTCACTCTCGGCACTCGCACTCGACACTCGCACTTAGTAAGTACCTGCTCTCACTACTGATAAGTCAGACTACAGAGGGGCAGATCCTGCCCAAGCGCTATAATAAGCCAATCATGGCATGAATCAATAAAGCATGTTGCGGCGTGCAGCCCGATCCCATAAATATCCTCACAATCAGGCCCTCGGCCTCACTCAGCCATCAATCCCTCCAGTCTCTCGGGCTCACAAGTATCATGATAACCAGCCCAAACAATGATGATATGATGTATCAATAAATGGAAACAGAGACTGAGATATGATATGCAAATGATAGCTACGACTGAGTACATAATTGCAAATTAAGCAAGTAATTTAATAGCAACACGACCTTTGTGGGTCCCAACAGTACCAACATATGGACTAAGCATGATTTTTAACATGAATCACAACTCCATTTCTCTAACACAGGGAGAATATATGGATAACAACAAGATTATTTAACTACACAGTTCCACGAGATCGACCGAGTCACAATTTTTACAGTGCACGCCCACACTCCCGTCACCTAGAATGTGCATCACCTCAACACAAATCACATAACATGTAATTCAGGGATTTATACCCTCAGAACCAAGTTTATAAGTGTTACTTACCTCAAACCGTGCAAATCTCTACTCTAACAAGTCCTTGCCTTGCGAATTGAGCTCTGACCGCCTCGAATCTCGCCACAAACAATTCGATACAATCAACTCAAGCTATAGGAATAAATTCTTTATGAAAATGTCAAGTTCTTAATCAAAAGTAAAAAAGCCAACTCAAAATGTTAACCCCGAGCCCACGTCTCGGAATCCAAAAAATGTTACAAAATCCGAACACCCATTCAACCAAGAGTCCAACCATACCAAATTTTGACACCAAATCGTCACTCAAATCCCCAAATTGCACTCTCCAATCCTTAGCCCAAAACTCCCAAATTTCCACCGTAAAAACACATAAACTAGGTGAAAAATTCAATGGGTAATCAATATTATTGAATAAAAATGATCAAAAGGGGCTTACCTTAAGAAATCACTCGAAACCCCTCTCAAAAAATTGCCTTAATCCCAGCTTGCAAAGTCCAAAATGATAAAAAATCTTGGAACCCTCGAATTTAAACACTCCCAGGCCTTTTCGCACTTGCGCTCCACTTAACCGTATCTGTGGTCCCGCTTTTGTGGATTTCCCATCGCTTTTGTGATCCAAAGCCTCCAGCCCACTTCCGCATCTGTGGATATCCTTCCGCACCTGCGCCCCAGGCTCCCTTTCTAGACCTCGCACCTGCGACCCTTCTCCGCACCTGCGACCTCGCATATGCGAACAAACCCTCGCACCTGCGACCACTGCCCAACTTTGCCCAACCACACCTGCGACCACTGCCCAACTTCGCCCAAACCATACCTGTGACCATTCCTTCGCTTCTGCGGTCACACACCTGCGACCAAAACCCCGCAGGTGCGATGGCACCAATTCTCCCAAGTCCAAATTTCAATCTGATTCCCATCCGAATCATTATCGAGGCCCCTGGGACATCAACCGAATAGACCAATAAGTACAAAAATATGATACGAACTTAGTCGAGACCTCAAATCACATCAAACAACATAAAAATACGAATCGCACCCCAATTCAAGCCTAATGAAAACTAATGAATTCCAGCTTCTACAATCGATGCCGAAACCTATCAAATCAATTTCGATTAACAATAAATTTTGCACACAAGTCATAAATGAGACAACGGACCTATTTCAACTTTCGGAACCAAAATTCGAGCCTGGTAACCACAAAGTCAACTTTTGGTTAAACTTCTCAACTCTCCAAACTTCTAATTTTCCAACTTTTGCCGTTTCAAGCCAAAATCACCTACAGACCTCCAAATCAGTACTCGGACACACTCCTGAGTACAAAATCACCATACAGAGCTATAATAACTATCAAAACTCCATTCCGGAGCCATTTACAGATAAGTCAATATCCGGTCAACTGTTCCAACTTAAGCTTCCAACCTTGGGACTAAGTGTCCCATTTCATTATGAAACATCCCCGGAACCAAACAAATCACCCATGCAAGTCACATAACAACAATTGACCACAGAATAAGCAATAAATAGGGGAACGGGGCTACAACACTCAAAATGATCAGCTAGGTCATTACATCATCTCCCTCTTAAACAAACATTCATCCTCGAACGGGTCTAGAATCATACCTGGAGTCTCAAATATGCGTGGATATATTCTCCACATGTCCCGCTTGGTCTCCCAAGTAGCCTCCTCGACTGGGTGACCTCTCCATTGCACCTTCACTGAAGCTATATTCTTTTACCTCAACTTTCGAACCTGCTGATCCAAACTGGCCATCGGCTCTACATCATCTGTCAATTCACCATCCAACTGAACCGTGCTGAAGTCCAAAACATGAGACGGATCATCGATATACTTCCGGAGCATGGATACATGAAACACTAGATGAACACTCGATAAATAGGGCGGCAATGCAAGCATGTAAGCCACCTCCCCAATCCTGTCAAGCACCTCAAACATGCCAATATACCGATGGCTCAACTTGCCCTTCTTCCCGAACCTCATAACACCCTTCATGGGCGAAACTCTGAGTAGTACCGTCTCCCCCACCATGTAAGCAACATCACGAACCTTCCGATCGGCGTAGCTCTTATGTCTAGACTGCGCCGTGTGAATCCGATCCTGAATCAACTTAACCTTGTCTAAAGCATCCTGAACCAAGTCAGTACCCAATAGCCTAGACTCACCCGGCTCAAACCAACCCACTGAAGACTGACACCGTCTCCCATAAAAATCCTCATACGGAAGAATGCTCGATTGGTAGCTGTTATTGTAGGCAAACTCTGCAAGCAGTAGAAACTGATCCCAAGAACCCCCGAAATTTATGACACAAGCACGTAGCATATTCTCCAATATCTAAATAGTGCACTCGGACTGTCTGTCCATCTGGTGGTGGAATATTGTACTCAACTCAACCTGTGTGCCTAACTCTCGTTGCACTGCTCTCCAAAACTGCGATGTAAACTATGTGCCCCGATCTGAAATGATGGACACTGGCACACCGTGAAGGCGAACAATCTCGCGGATGTAGGTCTCAGCCAACCGCTCTGATAAATAAGTAGTCCTAACAGGAATGAAATACACAGACTTGGTAACTGATCCACAATAACCCAAATAGCATCAAACTTCCTCGAAGTCCGTGGGATCCCAACTACAAAGTCCATGGTGATACGCTTCTATTTCCACTCCGGAATCTCAAGCCTCTGAAGCAATCCGCCCGGTCTCTGATGCTCGTACTTCACCTGCTGACAATTTAGGCACAAAGTTACAAAGCCCACTATATCTTTCTTCATCCTCCTCCACCAATAGTGCTTCCTCAAGTCCTCATACATTTTTGTGGCACCCGGATAAATGGAATACCGCAAAACTGTGGGCCTCCTCAAGAATCAACTCATGTAGCCCATCCACATTGGGCACACAAATCCGACCCTACATCCGAAACACCCCATCATCCCCAATAGTAACCTCATTGGCATCATCATGTTGAACCGTGTCCTTAAGGACAGGCAAATTAGGATCATCATATTGACGCTCTCTGATGCGATCATATAAGGAAGACCTAGAAACCACACAAGCTAGAACCCGACTGGGCTCCGAAATATCTAATCTCACGAACTGATTGGCCAAGGCTTAAATATCTTATGCATGCGATCTCTCACCAATAGGAATAAAAGCAAGGCTACCCATACTCACCGCCTTTATATTCAAGGCATTGGCCACCACCTTGGCCTTCCCGAGATGATACAGAATGGTAATATCATAGTCCTTTAGCAGCTCCAACCATCTCCGCTGCCTCAAAATTAGATCCTTTTGTTTGAACAAGTGCCAGAGGCTACAATGATCAGTAAATACCTCACAAGAGACACCATAAAGATAATGCCTCCAAATCTTCAATGCATGAATGATGGCAGCTAACTCCAAATCATGAACATGGTAGTTCTTCTCATGAGGCTTCAACTGGCCCGAAGCATAAGCAATCACTCTACCCTCCTCCATCAACACACACCCAATGTCGATCCGAGAAGCATCACAATACACTGTATAAGAGCCTGAAGCTAATGACAAAAGTAGGACTAGAGTTGTGGTCAAGGCAGTCTTGAGCTTCTAAAAACTATCCTCACACTCATCCGACCACTTGAAAGAAGCACCCTTTTGGGTCAGTTTAGTCAAGGGCGATGCAATAGACGAGAAACCNACTCACCGCCTTTATATTCAAGGCATTGGCCACCACCTTGGCCTTCCCGAGATGATACAGAATGGTAATATCATAGTCCTTTAGCAGCTCCAACCATCTCCGCTGCCTCAAAATTAGATCCTTTTGTTTGAACAAGTGTTGGAGACTCCTATGATCCGTAAATACCTCACAAGACACATCGTAGAGATAATGCCTCCAAATCTTCAATGCATGAACGATGGCTGCCAAATCCAGATCATGAACAAGGTAGTTCTTCTCATGAGGTTTCAACTGGCACGAAACATAAGCAATCACTCTACCCTCCTGCATCAAGACACATCCAATACCAATCCGAGAAGCATCACAATACACTGTATAAGAGCCTGACATTGAAGGAAAAACAAGAACTGGAGCTATGGTCAAGGCAGTCTTGAGCTTCTGAAAGCTCTCCCCACACTCATCCGACCACCTGAATGGAGAACCTTTCTGGGTCAATCTGGTCAAAGGCGTTGTAATGGACGAGAAACCCTCCACGAAGCGACGATAATATTCGTCCAAGCCGAGAAAACTCCGAATTTCAGTAGCTGAAGACGGTTTGGGCCAACTCTGAACTGCCTCTATCTTCTTTGTATCCACCTTAATCCCCTCACTGGACACCATGTGCCCCAAGAACGCCACCGAAATGAGCCAAAACTCACACTTGGAGAACTTGGCATAAAGTTTCTCCTCCCTCAACCTCTGTAGTACAACCCTAAAATGCTTCTCTTGGCTACGTGAGTATACCAGGATATCATCAATGAATACTATGACAAACGAATAAAGATATGGCTGAAATACACTGTTTATCATATGCATGAATGTTGCTGGGGCGTTGGTCAACCCAAAAGACATCACAATGAACTCATAGTGACCATAGCGGGTCCTGAATGCCGTATTCAGAATATCCGAGTCCCGAATCTTCACCTGTGTGATACCTAGACCTCAAATCAATCTTAGGGAACACCCTCGCTCCCTGAAGCTAGTCAAATAGATGATCAATGTGCGACAAAGGATACTTGTTCTTGATTTAGCTTTGTTCAACTGCCTATAATCGATGCACATCCGCATAGTACCATCCTTCTTCTTCATTAACAGAACTGGTGCACCCCAAGGCAACACACTAAGACTAATAAACCCCTTATCAAGAAGCTCATGAACATGCTATTTCAATTCATTCAATTCTGCTGGTGCCATACAATACGGAGGAATAGAAATGGGCTGAGTGCCCGGCACCAAGTCAATACCAAAATGAATATTCATGTCGGGTGGCATGCCCATTGGGTCTGCAGGAAACACATCTGTAAAGTCTCGCACTATTGGAACAAAATCAATAATAGGAGTATCAGCACCAACATCCCTCACAAAGGCCAAATATGACAGACACCCCTTCCCAACCATATATTGGGCCTTCAGATAAGAAATCACCTTGCTGGGAACATAATCTAGAGAACCTCTCCACTCAATCCTAGGCAACCCCGGCATCACCAACGTCACGGTCTTAGCGTGACAATCTAGAATAGCATGACATGAAGACAATCAATCCATACCCAAAATCACATCAAAATCAACCATACTAAGTAATAAGTGATCAACTCTAGTCTCCAACCTTTCAACGATCACCACACACGACCGATACACATGGTCCACAATAGTAGTATCGTCCACCAGCATAGATACATGAATATGTGAAACTAAGGACTCACGAGGCATATCCAAATAACGAGTAAACTAGGATGATACGCAAGAATAAGTAGAACTAGGGTCAAATAATGTGGAAGCATCTCTGTGGCACACTGAAATAATACCTGTGATAACTGCATCTGAAGTAACAGCCTCTAGCCTGGCAGGAATAGCATAGAATTGAGCCTAACCACCACCTGATCGGCCTCCCCCTCTAGGGCGACTTCTAGCTGCCGCAGCCCTACCCCGAGCTGGCTGAGTGGGTGATGAAGTAACTAGTGCGGAAGCCACTGTCTGACCCCTTTACTAAACTGGACCTCCAAAGCGACAGGGACACTAACTCCACATATGCCCAAATTCCCCGAACTCGAAGCAACTCCCCGCTGGTGGAGGGGACTGAATCGGGCCCCAAAAACCAGAATAACTACTAGAGGGACTTGGCACAGATAAACCCTGAACCATTGGAGCACGGGGTGAACTCTAAGCTGGGAGAGCAGTGAGAGATGACTAACTTGGACGAGCACTGTATGAACCGTGGCTAGCTGATGCACCCCGATGAACCTGACGAGCCATCTGAGTGGGCCTATAAGGAAGACCCCTGCTGTGGTAGGACAACCCCCAAACAGAACACCGATGAAACCACCCAAACCACGAGGCCTCTTGGCCTCCCTCTCCTCACGCTCCTAACTACGGACCAAATCCAGTCGTCGAGAAATATCAACCACCTCGTCAAACCTAGCACCTGATGTATTTTCCCGAGTCATAACAAAACGCAACTGATAGCTGAGGCCATCAATGAACCTCCTAATCCTATCCCTCTATGTAGGAACCAACTAGATTATGTGACGAGCCAACTATGAAAATCTCATCTCGTACTGGGTAACAGATACACCCTCGTCGCGTAGCTGCTCAAACTACCTACGCAACTCCTCTATGCGGGTCGATGGGACAAACTTCTCCAAAAAGAGAACTAAGAACTTGTGCCATGAAAGTGGTGCAGCATCGGCTGGCCTGCCCCTCTCATAGGATTCCCATCATCTAAAGGTTGCCCCCATCAGCTGAAAAGTAGTAAATGAGACCCCACTGGTCTCCAGAATACCCGTCGTGCGAAGAATCCGCTGGCACATATCCAAGAAGTCCTGAGCATCCTCAGACTCAGCCTCACTGAATGTTGGAGGCTTAAGCCTCCCAAACCTCTCTAGTCTTTTTTGCTCCTCATCACTCATAATGGGACCCACCTGGGCCTAAGCAACTGCAACCGGCCGGGCTGGTAGTACCCTCGGTGTCTAAAGTCCTTACATCACCTGCTCTGGAGTACGGGTGGCGGGAGTCTGAGCACCTCCCCTGGCCTAAGAAGTGGCTGGCGTGGCCAGAACTGAAACCGCCTGAGCAAGGCTAGTGCAAACAGTCAAGATCTGGGCCAGTCGGCCAGAGCCTCCTGAAGGCCTGGAATCACAATTGGCACAGTTGGTGTCTGAGTTGGTCCCACCGGCTCAATCACATCTGAAATTTGCTCCTGAGCTAAAGCAACTGGTGGATCTACAGGTGCTGCTCTAGCTGTTGTACGAGCTGCACCTCGACCTCTCGTGACCCTATCTGGTGGTACTGGTGGCCGTCCGCCCGGTCTGGTAGCACGTGTCCTCACCATATATGAGAGAATAGAATAATAGAAGTTTAATTTCCAGAATCACAAATTCGCACGACAAGAATACAAGAAAGTGATGTTTTTCCTAACAGTTCGGCAGCCTCTCGAAGATAAGTACATACGTCTCTGTACCAATCCACGAGACTCTACTAAATCTGCTCATGACTCGTGAGACCTATGTAACATAGGCTCTGATACCAATTTGTCACGACCCAAATCTCAGACATCGTGATGCCGCCTATCACAATACTAGGCAAGTCGACAACCATAATAAACCATGCATTCTTTAAGCTGAAAACATAATAAAATATGCTTAAGAGTAAAATCTCATAAATACTGATACGAAAATACCGTGACTCAATACAATATTTTCCCAAACTCCCAGTGTCACTAAGTACATGAGCATCTATACAATAACATGGTCTAAAACATTATCTAGGAAGATAGAACAGTCTAGATAAAAACTAAAAGATAAAGGAGGAGAGTCAAGGTCTGTGGATGCCAAAGCAGCTACCTCTAGAATATCCGAACTGATAAAGCTCTGAAATCAACAACCACCGTACCAAGTATCTAGATCTGCACACGAAGTGCAGAGTGTAGTATGAGTACAACCGACCCAGTGTACTCAATAAGTAATAAGACTAACCTTGGGCTGAAAGGAGTGACAAGCTCAACAAGTATAGTCCAACTATGGAAATAACAGTGCAGAAATATAGACATGCTTTCAAGTTCAACAGTTTAAGCTGAAAACATATACAATATGCCAAGTGTAACTCGAATGAGGAATGATACATCTCCATATCTACATGTTAATTATGCATGCCAACTGTAATGAAACACAGTGATGAAATTATATGAATACTCTCTGAGTATCAATTCACTTAGTCTCCCCATTCACTCCATCCTCACAGTCACTCATTCCTCACAATCGCTCGGTACTCGCACTCGGCACTCGCACTCAGCGGGTACCTGTGCTCACTGCCGATAAGTCAGACTCCGGATGGGCGGAACCTTCCCAAGCACTATAATAAGCCAATCATGGCATGAATCAATAAAGTATGTTGCGGCGTGCAGCCCGATCCCATAAATATCCTCACAAGCAGGCCCTCGGCCTCACTCAGTCATCAATCTCTCTAGTCTCTCAGGCTCACAAGTATCATGATAACCAGCCCAAACAGAGGAAGACCTAGGATTTGAGTATTATGGGGGCACCACCTAAAAAATAAAAAATAAAAAATATGCATTGTTTGAGGTAGGATTCGAACCTGTGAATGCAAGAAAAGGCAGGTACTTAAGCACTTCTACAAACCAGCTACTTTGTCTAGATTTTGTGATTTTAGGAGGCCCCGTAAAATATTATAGGGGTCCTTACTGTATATATATATATATA
>AWOL01S0086052.1:6948-35270 GCA_000715115.1 Nicotiana otophora
TACACATGAAGTGCAGGGTGTAGCATGAGTACAACCAACTCAGCAAGTAACAGAAATAAATAAGGAACTAAGAAGCAATGACGAGCTATATAGTACAGTTCATTTTAAAAGTTTTCAGTAAAGAGTGAACATGCTTTCCAATCCTGTGGTATAAGTCAAATCAGTTCGCGCTCATGTAAAACAGATATGAATCTTCTAGAAATTTCACAACAACAACAGATAACAACTGAGTACAATAATAAATAAAAGCAAGTACAGCCTCTCAAGGCAACAGTCACTCAACCCATCTCAACAGCTCACACTATCGGCTCTCAGTCCTCAACACACACTCTCAATAGGTACCTGCGCTCACTGGGGGTGTTCAGACTCATGAGGGGCTTCTACAGCCCAAGCACTAATCTGCACGGACAACTCACATATTGCGCGGACAACTCACGTGCCATAGTATAAACATAAGGATCCTCACGGACAACTCACGTGCCATATAGCAATACCTCACAACCAGACCCTCAGCCTTACTCAGTCATGAACCTCTCTAGTTTCACAGCTCTCAATAAAGAAAGGGAAAATAGCCCAAATCAAAGTGTTACAGTATATCATACGGGAAAAATAACAGAGATTGAGGTAAACCTGTACAAGAATCACTACGACTGAATATAACTACCATGAGCAGGAATATAGCCTAAGCATGATTTCTAACATGAAATGTAGTTAAGTTCTAGTAGACAGGAATGCATATAAACACAAATAAAGGCTATTAGACTTCACAGTCTCCCAAGACGGACCAAGTCTCAATCCCTCACGGCGTACACCCACACGCCCGTCACCTAGCATGGGTGTCATCTCCAAACAGTCACATTATATCAAACTCCGAATTTCATACCCTCAAGACCAGATTTAAAATTCTTACTTACCTCAACAGCGTAGAACTCCTACCTCGAAATGCTCTTTCCTCTCGAACCAGCCTCCAAATGACCCGAATCTAGACACAAGCAATAAAATACGATCAATATGAGCTAAAGAAATGAATCTCACAAGGAAAATACCAATTTATAGGCCAAATCCCGAAATTCACTCAAATCCGGCCCCCGGGCCCACGTCTCGAAATGCGACAAAAGTTACAAAACCCGAAAGCCCATTCACTCCCGATTTTACCAATACTAAATTCATTAAAATTTGACCTCATTTGGTCCCTCAAATCCCCAAATTACTCTCTCCAAAATCCCAAGCCCTAACCCCTTATTTCATTCCAAAAGTTCGACTAATTATGTGAGAAATTAACGGAAAAATACCATAGCTAATGATAATAGAGCTCAAGCAACTTACCTCAGTGAATACCCTTGAATCCCTTTCAAACATCACTCCAAAAGCTCCAAAAACCGACTTGCAAATGCTGGAAATGAACTAGAATTCGCGAAGTGTTCAATTTATAGTTTCTGCACAGGTCTTTCGCATCTGTGGCTAAATATGCGTACCTGCGGTGCCGCATCTGCGCAAGAACCTCCGCATCTGCGGAAAATAAATAAAACTCCCAACCTCGCACCTGCGCTCGATATTTGCATCTGCGACCACGCAGGTGCAAAAAAGACCTCAAACATGCAGCCACTACCTGACCTCCTCACTTCCGCTTCTGCGGGCACCTATCCGCATCTGCGGACTCGCAGATGCGACCTCCTATGCATCTTCGGACCCAGCCTACCTCAACATTGTCCGTACCTGCAAACTCCCACGTGCGCCTGCGACCTCGTACCTACGGCTCCCTTTCCGCAGGTGCGGAAAACACCAGTAGCTTCAGAAACCAGCAAACCAGCTATCTCCTAACACCAATAATTGATTTGTTAACCACCCGAAACACACCCGAGGCCCTAGGGACCTCAACCAACCATACCAACAAGTCATATATCAACATTGTAACTTAGTCGAACCTACGAAATACTCAAAACAACATCAAAACACCAAATTACCCTCGGATTCAAGCCTAAGAACTTCTAAACTTCCAAATACGACAACCGATGCCGAAACCAACCAAACCACGTCCGAATGACCTCAAATTTTACACACATGTCACAAATGACACTACAAACCTACTCCAACTTCCGGAAATCCATTTAGACTCCGATATCAAATTTTTCACTACCGACAAAAATCGCCAAATTTTCAATTTTTGCCAATTCAAGCCTAATTCCACTACTGACCTCCAAATCACATTCCGGATGCGCTCCTAAGTCCAAAAGCACCTAACGGAGCTAACAGAATCATTAGAATTTGAATTCGAAACCGTTTACACATAAGTCCACATTCGGTTGACTTTTCCAACTTAAGCTTCTACTTTAGAGACTAAGTGTCTCAATCCACTCCGAAACTACTCCGGACCCGAACCAACTAATTCGGTATAACATAATATAGCTGAAAAGCACAAAAGGAAGCAGAAATGGGAAAAACAAGGCTATAACTCTCGAAACGACCGACCGGGTCGTTACATCTACCCCCAAGCATAAATAATGGCATGTCCTCGTGACAAATAAACTAAAAGTAAAAGGAGATAAAGGAGATTTTCTGATTTTGTTTTCGATTCTGGCCTCATTTCCTTTTTCTTGACTTCTCAAGGTTTCTCTCATATAACAAAGACAAGATTATGGCAAAGAAAATGTTCTTTTTCATGATAGGAGAAAACTTTCATCGTTGAAATCATGGGAGTGCTTCTTTATCATTGTAAAATTTATTAATACATACTATATACACACATATATAATATAATACAAACATGAAATTATTATTATTATTATTTACTTTTTTTTAATATAAAAAAACTAATTTTATTATATATATTTACTAAAAAGGAAATATTATATGTTACTACTAATAATTACTTAAAAGATTAAAGAGAGGGGAAGGAAATAATTCTGAGTTTAACATCGCCAGCTCGACTTATTTTAAAAATTAGGCAAAAAGGATTGTTGAAGCCTGTTTGTCGAAGAATCTGCTGATATAAGGCTTCAAACGATGACCGTTTACTTTGGATTTGTCTCCCCCATCTGCATGTTGTACTTCAATGGCACCATAGGGGGTCACTCATGTTACTGTATATGGTCCTGTCCAGTGTAACTTAAACTTTCCTTGGAATAATCTCAATCGGCTATTGTACAACAGAACTTAATCTCCAAGTTTAAAATCTTTATAGCGGATGAGCTTGTCATGCCATTTTTTTTTGTATTTTCCTTGTACAATTTAGCATTTTCGTATGATGTAAGTCTGAACTCTTCCAACTCATCAAGCTGCAATAGACGATATTTACGTGCATCTGGCAAGTTTAGATTCAACAATTTTATAGCCCAATATGCTTTATGTTCTAATTCCACAGGTAAATGGCAAGCTTTCCCAAAAACTAAGTCTATAAGGAGATGTGCCTATGGGAGTTTTATAAGAAGTTCTGTATGCCCATAAAGCATCATCCAATTTTAAAGACCAATCTTTTCGAGAAGAACCAACAGTTTTTTTCTAAAATTCTTTTTAATTCTCTGTTGGAAACTTCTACTTGCCCGCTTGTTTGAGCATGATATGGAGTTCCTTTTTTATGAGTTAATCCATATTTTAACAACAAACTAGCAAATTGTCTATTTATAAAATGAGTTCCTTGATCACTTATTATAACTCGTGGAGTTTCAAAACTAGAAAAAATATTTTTCTTGAGAAAAGCACAAAGAATATGAGCATCATTTTTTCTAGTAGTAATTGCTTTTACCCATTTTGAAACATAGTCAACATGTACCAAAATATATTCATAGTCGTTTGAAGGAGGAAAAGGACCCATAAAATCAATGCTCCATACATCAAAGATTTCACACACAAAAATAAAGTTAAGAGGCATTTCGTCCCTTTTTGAAATGCTACCGATTCTCTAGCATTTATCACAAGTGGCGACATAATTCATTGCATCTTTGAATAGAGTAGGCCAGAAAAATCCAACTTCAAGTACTTTAGCTGCTGTCGTTCTTTCTCCATAGTGTCCTCTTACAGCCCCATCATGGCAGTGACTTAAGATGTTGTTCATTTCTCTCTCCGGTACACATCTCCTGATTATGTCATCTGCACAAAATTTAAACAAGTAAGGATCTTCCCAGTAATAATGTCTTGCTTCTTTTTTAAGTTTTTTCTTTTGTTCATAAGAAAAATCTTTTGGAATCCATCCTCCAGCCAAGTAGTTGGCACTATCAGCAAACCAAGGTGGTCGATTTATAACGGTTGTGACTGAAAATATATGTTCATCAGGAAATTCCTCTTTGATATCTTTTATCTCAGTAGGTGGGTTTTCCAAATGAGATAAATGATCAGCTACCTGATTCTCAGAACCTTTTCGATCTTTTATTATAAGAGCGAATTATTGCAGAAGGAGTATCCATCTTAGTAATCTGGGTCTAGTATCTTTCTTTACTAAGAGGTAATTTAAAGCTGCATGATCAGTATAAATTGTTACCTTTGTTCCTATCAAATAGGAACGAAATTTGTCAAACGCAAATACTACTGCTAGTAGTTCCTTCTCAGTTGTAGCATAATTCTTTTAAGCTTCATTAAGTGTTCTACTGGCGTAGTAAATAGGCCTGAAAATCTTGTCTCTCTTTTGTCCCAGTATCGCTCCAACTGCTATATCACTTGCATCACACATTATTTCAAATGGTTTGCTCCAATCAGGAGAAACAACAATTGCGGCATTAGTCAATTGTTTCTTGAGAATCTCAAATGCTTTCCTGCAATTATCTGAAAATTCAAACTTCACATCTTCATCAATAGGTTAGTTAGAGGTTTTGAAATTTTTGAAAAATCTTTTATAAACCTTCTATAAAAACCTGCATGCCCTAAGAAACTTTTAATGCCTTTAACAGTGGTAGGAGGGGGTAATCCTACTATAAGATCAATTTTAACCTTATCAACTTCTATCCCTTTAGTAGAAATTTTATGTCCTAAAATAATTTTCTCTGTTACCATGAAGTGACATTTTTTCCAATGAAGAACCAAATTTGTCTCTTCACATCTTTTAAGCACCAAAGTCAAATGATAGAGACAATCTTCAAATGTCTTACGAAAAAGTGTGAAATCATCCATAAAGATTTCAAGAAAGTTTTCAGTCATGTCTGAGAAAATTGCCGACATACAACGTTGAAATATAGCAGGAGCGTTGCATAATCCAAATGGCATTCTTCGATAAGCATATGTACCTTGGGGGCATGTGAATGTGGTTTTCTCCTGATCTTCCGGAGCAATTGGGATCTGATTATACCCAGAATATCCATCAAGAAAATAGTAGAAACCATGACTTGCAACTCTTCCAAGCATTTGGTCAATAAAAGGCAAAGGAAAATAGTCTTTTCTTGTGGCTTCATTAAGTCATCTGCAATCAATACAAACTCTCCATCCTGTGATTGGTCTAGTAGGTATGAGTTCATTATTTTTATTTTTTATTACTGTCATACCTCCTTTCTTTGGTACTACCTATACAGGACTTACCCAAGGACTGTCAGATATTAGATAAATGATACTTGCTGCCAGAAGTTTTACTACTTCTTTCTTGACAACTTCCTGCATTGCTGGGTTCAGTCTCCTTTGAGGTTGGACTATAGGTTTATACTCATTCTCCATAAGAATCTTGTGCATACAAATAGCTGGACTGATTCCTTTGATGTCGGCTATAGTCCACCCTAAGGCTTTTTTGTGTTTTCTCAGGACTTCAATCAGTTTGTTTTCCTATTCTATAGTCAAAGAAGATGAAATAATTAGTGAAAATAATTCAAGTTCAAGAAACACATATTTTAAATGAGAAGGAAGATCTTTGAGTTCAATTTTTAATTGAACTCCTTCTTGTGAGACTTTCTCATTTTCTGACTCTTTTTTCAGTATTTCAGCTTCTTCTCTAATTATGGGGTTATCATCAATTATGGTACCTGACCTAGCCAAACATCTCTCTAATGAATCACTAATTAACTTATTATCTTTGTATTAGTCTACAAGATCGTCTAGTAAGTCAATTTGAAAACAAGATGATGATGACTCATCCCCAAGAAATTTCATCATTTTCTGCATGTCAAAAATTACTCTTTCCTCATCAACTCGCAATATTAATTGTCCTTGATGAACATCAATAATTGCTCTCCCTGTTGCGAGAAATGGTCTACCTAAAATTAATGGTACTTCAGTATTTTCTTCCATTTCAAGCACTATAAAATATACTGGGAATACAAATTTGTCAACTCTAACAAGGATATTTTCAATAATTCCTTTCGGTCTCTTAGTACTTTGATCAGCTAATTGAAGAGACGCACCAGTATCTTTCATTTCACCAAGTTCTAATTTCCTGAAAATTGAAAAGGGCATTAGCTTTATTAAAGCACTTGAATCATATAACGCCTTTTCAGAATGAGCACCTCCCACGGTACAAGGAATTGTAAAACTTCCCGGATCACCAAGTTTCTGAGGGAGCTTATTTTGAAGTATAGTACTATATTTTTCTGTAAGCTTAACCACTAAAACTTTTTTCAATTTTCTTTTACTTGACAAAATTTCTTTAAGAAATTTATCATATGAAGGCATTTGCATCAAAGCATCTGTGAAAGGTATGTTAATGTAAAGTAGCTTCAAAATATCTAAAAACTTTGAAAACTGTTTGTCAAGCTTTTCTTTGTTCATCTTTTGGGGAAAAGGGAGAGGTATAGAGTGAGGATTTGTTATCAATTCATTTTCTTGTACATTTTTTCCTTTATTCTTTTGTTCTTTTGAAAACTTAGATTCTATTTTATTCTCACCTTCATTTACCTTTTCCACTTCTTGTGGCTTTCCTTCTCTCTCTGCATATGGATCATCAAGAGATTTACCTGATCATAGAGAGATGGCTTTGAGGTATTCTTTTGGGTTTTTCTCTGTGTTGCTTGGTAGAGCACCTTGAATTTGTCCAGATATGAGGGTTGCTAATTCGCTTACCTGAATTTTTAAATTCTTGATAGCTGAATGTTGACTTTCAACCTTCTCGTCAGTAGCCTCAATGAATTTGTACATCATGTCTTCAAGGTTTTGTTGATGAGCTCTTTGAGGCTGCTGCTGGTATTGTTGAAAATTTTGTTGCCTTTATTTTGATTTTGAAAACCAAGTGCTCCCTGTACTCGCTGCTTTTTATTAAAAATCTTTGAGGATTTTCAGCACCATTAGGATTACTCCATTGAAGTCCTGGATGTTTTTGTTCCATGGGACTACCGAATGAGTAATTATTTCTATAACCAATCACATTTACCTGTTCCTCATTTTGTGTTGAAGCTTGGCATTCATAATTCAGATGATTACCTTGACAAACATCACAATTCTCAAGTTGGGATGATGAGTGAGCACCTACTTGAAAAGCCTCCATTTTTTGTGTTAAGGTCGCAATTTGTTGTGTCAATAAATTCAAAGCTTCAACTTGATTTATTCCAGCTGTTGTTTTGATAATCATTATGTATGAAGGCCATTGAACAATATTTTTTGAAATTTCATTAAGCAATCGCATTGCTTCTGTAGTAGTTTTTCCCATTATTGATCCTCCCGATGCTACATCAATTACATTTCTAGCAGAGGGTTTAAGACCGTGATAGAAAATGTCAGGATCTTGGATACAATGATGTGGTTTTTTTTAACATTGTTGCTAATCTTTCCCATGCCTGGTATACAGATTCAGTATATGTCTGCATAAAATTATTGTTTTCTTGCTTCATTTTAATTGTTTTTGCATGTGAAAAATATTTATTAAGAAATTTTTGGGTTATTTGGTCCCATGTTGTAATGGAACCTCTAGGCAGGCTTAGCAACCATCTTTTGGCTTCACCTTTTAATGAAAAGGGAAAAGGCCGCAACCTGATAGCATATGTTGTAACTCCATTGTACCTGCAAGTTTCGACTAACACAAGAAAAATAATTAGATGGGTGTGAGGATCTTCACTTGCATCACCAACAAACTGACATGACTGTTGAATGGTTTGAATCAAGCCTGTGCGGATTTCAAAGTTGTTTGTTGCAATTGGTGGTCTCCTCACACTTGATTCTCCTTCAAAATGATATGGCCTTGCATAATCACAGAGTATTCTATCACGTCGTGGTGCCACCTCATCAAACTGCTTTTCTACTTGATGTGCTGGAAGTTGGTTATTGAGTTCTTCGTTCTCCATTTCCTGTAATGTAAAAATTTGAGATCGTGAGGTTTGTTCTTTTCGCAACAACCGTAAGGATTTTTCAATTTTAGGATCGTATTCGACTAGTTCTCTAGAAGAGGAACGTGTCATACACTTTCTGAAATTTCTGTAGAAAAGTTAAAATAATTAGAGAAAAAAAATAATCTCAAATTAGTAGTAAAACAATTAATCTGTAGTAGACTATAGCCAATCCCCGGCAACGGCGCCAAAAATTTGACGAGTGTCTAGCGTATATAAAATTTTAACTCGTACTCTGTCAAATAATAGTATACAAAGATGTAGAACCCATAGAGATTGGTTTATCTATTCTACAGATATTTCTTGTTTTAGTTACTATTTGAGAAAATGAGAAAGAGTTGAGTTATAAATTAACTAACTAAAAATGCATGAATAGAGCAATTGAAAATATTTTATTTTTCACAAATATAATAAAAAAAGGTTGGGATCTTGACTTCACTTAATATTTCTATTATATAATAGAATTATTATTCTTCAATTTCTATTTTTCAAAAATGTATAAATGCCTCTCACGATTATAAATATATATTATTATTTAAGTTGAATAATTAATTATACTCCTCTCAGTTATACAAATTAATCTTCAAACTAGTAATATTGAAGAACCAGAAATATATGATTGAACTAAAACACGCTCTTGTTAGTAAGTCCCTTTCGGTTACCCTATTTGTTATAACTGATTATTACACTATTCGCCTCTCTCGATTACAAATAAGTGTAAAATTAATTATAACATAAAAGAGATAGACGTTACTGAATAAATATTAACATTTATCAATACTACACTTAACTATATTATTTCTTCCGCCTCTCTCGACTACAGAATTAATAAACAGTTAATATGTAGTACAGGATAGATAGATGTTATTAAATAAAATAACGTCTAACTGTAAAAGCAGATAAAAGTTAAATACATTTTAGCTCAAGCATGTGAATTTGAAAAATAATATCTACTATTATATAGAAATATTAAGATTTGTCTTTCTCCCAACACAAGAAAACTTACTACATACTGGAATTAGTACTAATAAAGAAAATATTCTTGTCCATTAAATAAGAAAATAGAAATATTCAAGAAGAAGAATCCCCCCTATTTAATTAAAAGCAGGAACTAGAGTAATTTCCTACACTGAAATGTATTTAGAAACAACAACTAAACCACTATTGTGATTTAAAAGATAAGATAACTCGATACTAGTGAAAGAAATAAAATAGAGAAGCTTATTAAGAATTTGGATTCAGGCTTCTAGCTCTAAGCTTTCTCTCTACTACGATGCTCTCCTCTGATCGGGCACCATCTTCTTATATAAGAAAATTTCGTGATGACTTCTCGATTTCGTGCTAGATTTCCATGGCAAATCTAGATTTTGCATTTGCAGATATGAGAATTCGAATTCTCGATCTGGTGCTAGATTTCCATTGCAAATCTAGATTTTGAATTTGCAGAGATGAGACATCTGTCATTCTAAGTTTAGATTTCATCATGGAAAATCGAGACTTGGTGCATTGTCACGCCAGTAATGAATCATAGCTCGATCTTACACTTCTTTGTTGTATTTTTCTTGAATATTTATTTTTCTTTTTTAATATTGCGCGCAACAATTCTTCTATAATTATTCCTGCAAAATAAAGTTAAAAATATGGAGGAAACATAATAATTTATATGTTTTTATGAGAGAAATTATGTGATTAACATTTGGTAAAATGCACTTATCACACTACTTGCAAAGCATGAGCTCAAATGCTTCAATTATCCTTGTTGCTACATGTTATTAGAAAACCTGCCCATAGGAAATAAATATTGTTGAACTTTCCTTCAATTTGTATTGCTGCAGCATCTCCACTAGAAATCATGCCTATAGGATTTCAATCATTTTATTTATTACTGTACCGCACTGTTCACCTAGAAAACATGCCTATAAGGTTAAGGTATAACAATAATATCGGTTCCAATTGCCAATCGTTAGAGATCCTGTCTATAATATATAACTATTCGCCTTAATAATTGTTAATGTTGCACTTCTCGACACTGTTTATTGCTCACTTAGGCCACTGTCAAAAGCGTGAGTAATTCTGGGCTTTCTCTAATAGATTTCATTGTCACTTAGCACGTAAATCACTTAGACACAACATCTGTAGGTTAAATAATTGGAAATCTGCAACCTCAAATCAGCATGCAACAATCGTGTAATTATTTGGAGATGAGCATCACCTTGCATATGAAATTGTCTGCATGTTTTAATTCAAAGTCATATAGAGATCATGTGTATAGGGCTTAAGGTTTTTAATTCTGAACAGCCTAACATGAAAACTTGTTTCGTGTGCATTTGTTGCTTAAGTGTGGAGTCTAATTTGAGCCCTTAACTGTCCATATTTACAGTCCAATATGTGTTTTGTATATCGCCTAATCTTGGCATTTTTGAGCAGCCTAAGTAAGGTCTAGAACCACCAAGTAGAGGTCCAATACCTCCTGGACCATAGGTATGGGACGGGTAGTGCACGCATAGAGCACGGCATAGAATTGAATTAGAACGCTTTTAGGTAAACAACTTTAACATAGTAATTGGGTAGCAGGAGATGATAGTCTGTGCCTGCTGAATAATATGAGTAACTCCCTACCTTAAGGGAGTTATGAAGTATTATTTAAGTTGCACGGGATGATCCTTTAGGCTAAAAAACTTAGGACTCCCCTCCCCCCTTTTCCTTTCTATGTTTGCTATTAGAATTGGAATAGTTATATCTCTATATTCGTATTGTAATAAAATTCTTTGACCTTTATATTCTCTTTGCTTATTTTATCACTTAGCCTAATCCACATAATTTTAAGCTCGGTCGGGACCCACAGTTGTTGACCTCGAAGAGTGCCTAACGCCTTCTCTTTGAGGTAATTTGAGCCTTTACCCAATCTTTGGTGGCGTTGACTAGTCAAACAGAGTTATCTGCACGATGGGTGCCCTAACGCACCTTAAAAATCATTAGGTAGCGGCTCTTCTTTTAGCACTCTATCTCCTACTATAAAAAAAAATGAGTTGTCACACGTCGAGGCCCGCTTTCACGAGAAAATAGGGCGCGACAGTATGGCAACTCTACTGAGAATACTTAGGCTCTTACCATAATGAACTTGGCTTATGTGGATTAGTTTTTTTTGTTATAAAACGCACATTCCTTTTCCATCTTTATTTGTTAAATTTTGCTATTATATGCATATCCCTTTCCCATTCACCTTTACTTGTTTAAACCCGTTATAACATGTACATCCCTTCCCTTCTCCACCTTTATTTGCTTAAAGTTGTTATAACATGCACATCCATTTCCCTATTCGCCCTTGTTTGCTTTAACTGCTCTTCAATTGTTTAAATACTGCTATATCATGCCTCTCTCGCCCCTACTCCCTTGCTTGCTTTATTACATTCTCATATATTCCACGAACTAACTTCTTCCCTTGTATTTCTTTTATGCCTCTCATGTTTTATCTTAATATTGTATTTACCGCTTTTACATATTTACCATGCAAATACTTGACAATGTATTATTATCTCTGCATGAAGCATGCTCCACATCATACTCCACTCGTACCAATTATCAACATAGCGGCGCTTGATGAGTGTTTGCGCTTTTCTAAAATTACCCTTTTAAATTGAAAAGTCTTATTTGCGGTAGACTAGTCGATCACCGGTGCAGTCGACGGTCCCATGCCTTTCCCTCTCAAGTTGTCCACTTGAGAGTACCGGTCTAGGCCATCCTAGAAACGTTACTTCAATATCAAATGTACATGCATCATGTTAAACCTAGTACGGGTTAGAACGTTGTTAACGTGATATTCCGCTAAGATAAGCCTTGTCCAAAGTCCGACGGAATTGCCACAATCCCAATGGACACCGCCATATTATGTGCATTACTTGGAGAAAATATACCAATATGTTGATCATTAGTATGTAAATAGTCTAATCCGGAGGGGAAAAGGGCTAACTTTATTTTTTTGTAGAGAATGAAGCACGAAGTCCCCAGGTTCAGCATGGTCCAAAACATCCCACCTCTGTTGCTTGACTTGTGGAAACATCTCGCGCCTAGCGACAAGAATCACGTGAGAAGGGTCCTTGGTAATTTACAGTCTTTGCTAGACATCCGGCTGAATAGAGCATTGATTGAAGCCGCCACTATGTTTTGGGATGAGAAAAGGGTCGCCTTCCTCTTTGGTGACATAGAAATGAATCCTCTCCTAGAAGAAATAGGAGGCTTCGCTAAGCTGCCATGGGATAGTCCAGGTTTATTAGTGCCAGAGAATCGCACTCCCCGCGATTTTATGAAAATGCTGGGTTTCAATAAAAATGATGAGTTGCTTGGTTTGAAGAAGTCATACATCCCATTTGAATTTCTTTATGAGCGTTATGGGCACAACAAGTCATATCGCCTTCATCATGATGAACTTGTCATTACTTCCTTGGGTTGGTCGCACCGTCGAGTTTATATATTCATTATCTGCTTCTTGGGATTGCTAATATTTTCGATGAAAGGGGGAAGGATCCACACTCATTTAGCCATGGTCGCCAGGACTCTAATGGAAGGAATCGAGGGACAGACTTATACCATCATACCCATGATCCTAGCTGAAATGTACCGCGCTCTAGATCGATGCAAGCAGGGGTTTGGACACTTCGAGGGTTGTAATCTATTACTGCATGTTCGGTTATTGGAACATTTTCAGAGGGGAGAATATCGTCAGGAACTTCTACGGTGACCTTTAAACGACTACATATCTTGCCATTACCCAAAGATAATGACATTTATCCCAGACATGTTTGCACAACCAGGAAATATTGTGAGCTGGGTGCGTTTCTTCAGCAATCTAACTGACGAGAAGGTACATTAGATGTTTGAATGGTTCCCTAGTAGTGAATTCATCATCAGGTCAAGAGAGACTACTCATCTAGTATTGATCGGGTTGAGGGGAATCAATCCTTATGCTCCTATAAGGGTAATGAGGCAAGCGGGAAGAAAACAGGTAATACCTCGGGTTTCCAACATGGTCCGGTACAAAGCATATTTTAAAGGGGACATCATCTCATTCAAGTTCGAGGCACAACACATGTGGAACCAGAAGGTCATTGTGGAAAAGGATACTATCGAGCCAGACAGGTATCATGCCGCCCATATGTACTTCTACCCATCATGGTTGGTAGACGACATAGCAGGAGACGTCAAGCCAGGGGTCAATTTGGAAAATAGGATCATTGATGATGCTACCGAGGCACAGGTCAAGTATAGAAGGCTTCGCAAAAGGGTTTTTGAGTCTGAAACTAGACATCTGGAACAACATAAAGTGGACATGGAGGCAATTAATGAATGGAAGGAAATCACCACTAAGTCCACCAAGAGATTGGAATATTTGGAGTAAGGGTTGATGGAGTTTGAAGGAAAGATGAGGAAAAGGCTTTCAGATTGTCAGAACACGGATGGCAGTGAAGGGGGGCATCTAACAAAGGCTTACCTATTATTGAATATGCGCGACCTGGGGAACCTGATTGATGGAGTCAAGAGAGCCAATCATGGAGAAGGTTTCACAGGGACCAAATAGATTTAGCAAGTGATGTTCTTTACTATTTTCTAGCTTAGTTTAGATTTCGATTGTAATAATGCTAAACGCCATTATTAACTTCATTGTTATTATTGATTTAGTAAAAGTTTGGCTCGTTTTCACATTAATGAAATGACCCAATATTGGCATCAATTTTCTCCGAGTCTATGTGCTACTTAGGCCTACCTCGGGCACAATGAGGTCCCCAATTAGGACGCAAATTATTGCATGATTTTACGGAA
The DNA here is from genome assembly GCA_000715115.1 of Nicotiana otophora. NCBI lineage: Eukaryota > Viridiplantae > Streptophyta > Magnoliopsida > Solanales > Solanaceae > Nicotiana > Nicotiana otophora. The sequence continues at coordinate 20,991 of AWOL01S0086052.1, forward strand.
CATCTTTAGATACTGGAAGCATTCTTTCAAATATCCCTACTGACTTGGTTACCTTTGTTTGTTTTTCTTTTTTTTGATTATTCCCATTCAGGTTGGTTCGTGCATACTGGCATCATCTGCATATCACACTAGATCCAGAGGTCCTCCACCTCATTCTCCACCAAGTGATCTTAAAGGCAGAAAGCAAAGGGAAAGGAAAAATGGATGATCTGAGCGGTATCAGAAAAGACAATGCTACTATAGCAGAAAACATTGAAACTTCAAATGGCCAAAGTATTCCGGCACAGAACGAATTGGTCTTACGCTTGGAACAGAAAATCATGCAGCTACAAGGAGAACTTGAGTAGGTCCGAAACTTGGCAAATCTTTACCTCACCCTAAACATCCCTGATATCAACCAACAAAATCCAAATGCCCAAAACCCAGCACCACCCTAAAACACGCAAAATCAAAATCCACCGTTGAATCCTCCCGCACCACATCAATACACCACAGCTCCTCAGAACCACAACCATCTACCAGTACCTACTCCTCAACAACACCACCATCATCTGACTCAATACTCGCAAACCACCACTTACCATGCTCCCCAGAACACGCCACAACCTACTCTTGATCCCCAAAACTCAATCAATGATCATCCTTATGCCCAGATTCCTAGAGTTCACCAAAGCAATCCCATATATGTGGAAACTTTAACCTACACCCCATAACAAACCTTATATATATACCGGAATCAACCGAGAAGGACCTACTCATCAAGAACATGGCGGAAGAACTCAAGAAGCTCACTGGCAGAGTTCAGAGCGTCGAAGGTGGTAAGGGAATTAAAAGTTTGAATTATGAGGACTTGTGCATTCAACCAGATGTGGAACTGCCTGAGGGTTACAAACCTCCCAAGTTCGAAATGTTCGATGGAACTGGTGATCTGAAGGTACATCTAAGGACATATTATGACAAACTTGTAGGAGTAGGCAAAGATGAACGAATCTGTATGAAGCTGTTCATGAGAAGCCTCACAGGAGATGCTTTGTCTTAGTACATCAGTCAAAACCCAAAGAAGTGGGTTATGGGTGAGCATGGCATCATACTTCATGGATAGATTCAAGTTCAACACAGAAAATGCACCCGATGTTTTCTACATTCAAAATCTCAAGAAGAAACCAACAGAAACTTTCTGCGAGTATGCTACTCGGTGGAGATATGAAGCTGCAAAGGTAAGGCCAGCGCCTGAAGAAGAACAAATGAATAAGTTCTTCGTCAGAGCTCAAGACCCGCAGTACTATGAAAGGCTGATGGTTATTGAAAACCATAAATTCTCTGACATCATCAAGCTAGGAGAAAGAATAGAAGAAGGAATTAAGAGTGGAATGGTGACAAATTTCGAAGCACTATAGGCCACAAATAAAGCTTTGCAGTCAGGAGGTATCTCTAAGAAGAAAGAAGTGGGTGCTGTAATGGTGGCCCAGTGTCCTAAGTCTCCTCTCCTATACCAAACACCTCCACCCACATACCAGCCCTCACCCCCCAGATACCAGCAACTTGCCAGCACCTACCACGCTTATAACACCAAACCCGCATATTATCACTCACCACCACCCGCTCGCCAAAATTACCAAAAACCAAGACCAAACTTTGACCGCAGACTACCCATACAATACACTCTAATCGCTGAACCTATAAACCAATTGTATGAGAGACTGAAGGTTGCTGGTTATGTCACTCCCATTCCTGCCGTTTCTATGGAAAACTCTTCTCAGTGGATGTGCCTATCACTCAGGCATGAAGGGACATACCATTGATGAGTTTCGCACTCTGAAGGACAAGATTCGGAAGTTGATAGACACCAAGGTCATACAGGCAAAAGAAGCCGCACCCAATGTTCGTAACAATCCTCTTCCGGATCACAGAGGTGAGGGAGTGAATGTGATAGAGACCGATGAGGAATGGTATCCGGAAGGGTCAATTGGACTCCTTCGGGAGGGGGATGATCCTAAAACACCTCCAGTCACCCTCACGCCCATTGTGGTACAAACCCAAGAACCGCTTTAAGTCGAGATAACCGCACCAACACCGTTTGAAGTTTAGGTAACCCCACACTTCACTGTGATGGTAGAACCCATGCCATCTTACAAGTCTGATGCTATACCATAGGATTATGTTGCGGAAGCGAGAAGGAAAGGAAAAGCAAAAATGAAAGAAACAGGTACAGCACATGGCATGACCAGAACTGGCAGGGTTTATACACATGAACACTTGGGAGGAACAAGCAAGGAAGCTGCATTTAAGCCACCTGTCATTAAAACTAGCCCTGACGACCTTTGGAGAAAAGTGCAAGCAAGAAAATACTCTGTGGTTGACCATTTGAACAAAACTCCCACTCAGATATCTATCTTGTCACTACTACAAAACTCTGAGACACACAGGAATGCCCTGATAAAGGTGCTGAGTGAAGCCTATGTACCCACCAACATCAGTAGTGGGGAAATGGCCAGCATGGTCGGGCAGGTATTGGAAAGCCACAAAATCACTTTTCATGAAGACGAGCTGCAATCGGAAGGATTAAGTCACAACAGGGCACTACATATCACAGTGCAATTTGAGGACAAATTCATCGCCAGAGTCCTGATAGATGGAGGCTCGAGTCTCAACATATGTCCATTAACTACTCTGAAGAGGCTGGGTAAAGGCCTGCACGAGATACGAGTAGGAAGTATGAATATGAAGGCATTTGATGGATCCCAAAGGGCCACAATTGGAGAGGTCAACCTCAGCCTACAGATGGGCCCAACTTGGTTTGATGTCGAGTTTCAAGTGCTGCATATATCTACTACCTACAATCTATTATTGGAGCGACCCTGGATACATGCCACCGGGGTCGTAGCTTCTACTCTACATCAGGCTGTGAAGTTCGAATAAAATCATCAGGAAGTGATCATCCATGGAGACGGGAGTGATCCTATTTATACCAATCAGACTATTCCAGTCATCGAGAACAGAAGGAAGCTGGGTGGAGAAACATACCATCACATTGAGCCCGTCAACGCAATTGAAAAATACAAATGGTGGAGCTACAAGATAGAAAGCATATTGTTATGGACAGGGTATGAGCCTGGCAAGGGTCTCGGCAAGAATCTCTAAGGGATCACCAAACTGGTACAGCTAAAGAATCATGGTACAACTTTTGCGCTTGGGTATGAATACACTTGGCAAGAGTAACAAGATTAGTCGCCGCCATAGTGTGGTCCTTATTATCCGCTGGAACAACTAGTACCATATTTGCACCAGACATTTCATCCAGCTGACGTGATGTAGGGGTCTGAGGAAGATGAAGTCTTAGCCGGCATGAGGAAGTTGTTTCTGGATGATGAAGACATGGATTGCAGTGCGATAGTTGAGGAGGAGGAGTACCTTACTATTCAGACTGTGGAGAAAGGAGTTGTTCTCAATAACTAGACTGTTGCACCATCGAGGGCGTGTCGAGTTCCTGGGTAGCCTGGCAGTTAACATCACTTATTTTTAAAGCAATTTTATGAGCATCTAAGACATTTTTAGTATTAGTTTTTAAACATATTTTGTTTTAAAATAATTGCTCTATTCATCGAGGCGTACTTGTTTGACGTTTTCAAAATTTATTTAATGCATTGTTATTTTTAGTATTTATTATTATTCTTTACATTTTCTCTCTACAACGTTATTATTTCTTATCCCGATGAACCTACGATTGTGACATGTACTGAGACAACGGAACATAAGGATAGTGATTCAGAGGATCTGGAAAATGATATAATACCTGAGGAAATTCTCAGAGAAGTGGAAAACTTTGAAAACAAGCCTAAGTCTAATTTGGACGAGACTGAGACAGTTGACTTAGGAGATTCCGAAACAGTTAAGGAAACACGTGTAAGCATTCATCTATCACCGTCAAAGAAGGAAGAATATATCCAGTTCCTGAAAGAGTATGAAGATATTTTTGAATGGTCCTACGATGATATGACTGGTTTGAGAACATCCATAGTGGCTCACAAGGTACCTACCTATCCCATGTGTCCACCTGTAAAACAGAAACTCAGAAAATTCAAACCAGATATGAGTTTGAAAATAAAAGAGGAAGTCACTAAGCAAATCAAAGCCAAGGTTCTCAGGGTAGTTGAGTGTCCGACTTGGCTGGCCAACATCATGCCAGTACCAAAGAAAGACAGGAAGGTCAGAGTGTGTGTCAACTATCGGGATTTAAACAGAGCAAGTCCCAAAGATGATTTTCCATTGACCAATATACACATACTGATCGACAACTGTGCCAAGCATGAACTCCAGTCTTTTGTGGATTGCTTCGCGGGGTATCACCAGATCTGGATGGATGAAGAGGATGCCGAAAAGACAGCTTTTATCACACCATGGGGAGTGTATTGCTATAAAATATTGTTGTTTGGCCTGAATAATGCTAGAGGCACTTACATGAGAGCTATGATAACTACTTTTCACGACATGATACATAAGGAAATAAAGGTGTACATGGATGATGTCATCATCAAATCCAAAAAAAGCACAGATCATATAGCAGACTTAAAGGAATTCTTCAATCGACTTTGAAGATACAATCTGAAATTGAATCCCGCAAAGTGTGCCTTTAGAGTCCCCGCCGGGAAATTGCTAGGATTCATCGTCAGCCGCCGAGGGATTGAATTGGACCCTTTCAAAGGTCAAAGCTATCCAGGACTTGCCACCTCCGAAGAACAAGAAAGATGTGATAAGTTTCTTAGGGCGTCTAAACTACATCAGTCATTTCATTGAACAATCAAACCGATTTTCAAAATGTTGAAGAAAGATGCTGCAACAAGTTGGACTGAAGAATGTCAGAAAGCCTTCGACAAAATCAAGGAATATTTATCTAAACCATCTGTTCTGGTCCCACCAGAACCAGGGAGACCTCTGCTGCTTTATTTATCCGTACTAGATGGGGCTTTTGGTTGTGTTCTAGGACAACACGATGATACGGGAATAAAGGAGCAGGCCATATATTATCTGAGTAAGAAATTCACGTCCTATGAAGCACGGTACTCTTTGCACCTGCTGCGCTTTGACATAGATAGCTCAAAAGTTGAGGCACTACTTCTGTGCCTACACAACATATCTCATATCAAGGATGGATCCGCTAAAATACATCTTCCAGAAACCCATGCCTATGGGAAAGTTAGCAAAATGGCAGATATTGCTGAGTGAGTTCGACATCATCTATGTAACTCAGAAGGCGGTCAAAGGACAAGCGTTGGCGGAGTATTTGGCAAAAATTCCTGTTGACGGAGAATACGAACCCTTGAAAACGTATTTTCCTGATGAGGAAGTATCATTCGTAGGAGAAGATATCACTGGAGCATATGAGGGTTGGACAATGTTCTTCGATGGAGCTGCAAACTTCAAAGGAGTGGATATCGGAGCTGTCTTAGTGTCGGAAATAGGCCAACACTATCTGGTATCCGCAAAACTCAAGTTTCCATGTACCAACAATATGGCAGAATATGAGTCCTGCATCTTACGACTCAGGTTAGCCATTGACATGAATGTTCAGGAATTGCTGGTGATGGGAGATTCCGACCTTTTGATACATCAAGTTTTAGGAGAATGGGCTACAAAGAATACCAAAATACTACCATATTTGTACTGTGTACAAGAGCTGATCAAGAGGTTCACGAAGAGAGAATTCAAACATGTTCCGAGGGTCCAGAATGAGTTCGTAGATACATTGGCCACTTTATCTTCCATGATATAACACCCATACAAGAATTTCATCAATCCTATCCCAATAGGAATTCATAAGCGGCCAGCTTATTGTGCTCATGTTGAAGAAGAAAGTGATGGAAATCCATAGTTCCACGACATCAAAGAATACTTGGCAAAAGGAGAGTACCCGGAGCATGCAAATAACACTCAGAAACACACACTCTGAAGGTTAGCCAACCACTTCTTTCAAAGCTGAGGAATTATGTATAGAAGGACTCCAGACCTAGGGTTGTTACAATGTGTCAATGCCAAGGAAGCAGATTGCTCGAGGAAATACATGCCGGACCTTGCGGACCACACATGAACGGCTTTGTCTTAGCCAAGAAAATACTAAGAGCAGGATATTTCTGGATGACTATGGAAACAGACTGCGTCAAGTATGTCCAGAAGTGTCACCAATGCTAGATACATGCTGATATAATACGAGTGCCACCCAATGAACTCAATGCAACAAGTAGACCCTGGCCTTTCTCTGCTTGGGGGATGGATGTCATCGGTCCAATCGAACTCGCTGCTTCAAATGGGCATAGGTTCATTCTAGTGGCCATAGACTATTTCACAAAATGGGTTGAAACCGCATCTTACAAGGCTGTAACTAAAACGGTCGTTGCAGATTTTGTTCGGGATCGCATTGTTTGATGATTCAGGGTACCAGAATCAATCATCACCGACAACACCGCCAACCTTAACAGTGATCTGATGAAGGCCATATGTGAGACCTTCAAGATCAAGCATAAGAATTCCACTGCATACAGGCCGCAAATGAATGGAGTTGTAGAAGCCGCCAACAAGAACATCAAGAAGATATTGAGGAAAATGGTAGATAATTACAAACAATGGCATGAGAGGCTACCATTTGCTTTGCTTGGATATCGTACCATGGTTCGCACATCAACAGGGGCAACTCCTTACCTATTGGTCTATGGTATTGAAGTTGTTATTCCCGCCGAAGTGGAAATTCCTCTTTGAGAATTATACAAGAAGCTGAGCTCAGTGACGCAGAATGGGTACAGAGTCGCTATGAACAACTGGCTCTCATTGATGGAAAGAGAATAAATGCGGTATGTCACGGTCAAATTTACCAGAATAGAATGGCAAGAGCATTCAATAAAAGGGTCAGACCGAGGCAATTCACACCGGGGCAGTTAGTACTAAAGCGAATCTTCCCACATCAGGACGAATCCAAGGGGAAGTTCTCACCCAACTGGCAAGGTCCCTACATGGTTCATCGAGTACTAACAGGAGGAGCACTCATACTTGTAGAAATGGAAGGAGAAATTTGGCCAAACCTTATCAACTCAGACGCAATCAAGAGATACTATGTTTAGGATTATTTACATTTTTTCATTTGATGTAACTGAACTACGCTTGACCTGATTCCCGTTTAAGAGGGGATACGTAGGCAGCCTTGTGGGTTCGTTCACATTTTAATAAAATCTTCATTTTCGCCATGATCAGAAACTAGGGCAAAATTTTGAGGAAGACCCTCAAAAATTTAAAGCAAGTCCAGCCAACTTCGTAATACGTGGAACCGTCAAAGGGTTGCATTTAAATTGGGGCAGAATTTTGAGGGGGACGCTCAAAATTCTAAAGCAAGGAGGTCGCAATGTCTCTAAAATATGTCACAGTCATCGGTTCATCTAACTTACTTGATATTGCATACTACTATTTTTCAAATTACTATATTCATCAAATGTATGCATATTGTTTTGAAAACTGTATTTCTATAACAGCCAGATGTTACCCAGGGTAACTCAAACAGGATCTCAAGGCAGGAGCAAAGATAGAACAAGAAAACAAAAGCGCGAACCGACCTTCCCCCACAGAACTCACGATTTTTCTTTGGATGCAGGCACAATAAGACAACGATATCCGCAGACAGATCAAGTCACTGCCTTCAAGACAACAAATTATCTAGCGCAAGTATCTCCAGCTAAGAAATACTTTACTTCCTCACTATCACTCATCGTTTTCTTACATGAGGCTAAGCACTGCCTCCCTTCTTGTATAAGGCTATGCATTGTCTTTCCCTGCATGAGACTAAGCATCGTCTCATTTTTCATAAGGCTAAGCACTGCCTCCCTTCTTGCATAAGGCTAAGCATTGCCTTTCCCGCATGAGATTAAGCATTGTCTCTTTCTTTGCATGAGGCTAGGCACTGTCTCCCTTCTTGCATAAGGCTAAGCACCGCCTTTCCCTGCATGGGAGTAAGCATTGTCTCCCTCTTTGCATGAGGCTAAGCACTGCCTCCCTTCTTTCATAAGGCTAAGCACTGCCTTTCGCTGCATGAGACTAAGCATTATCTCCCTCTTTGCATGAGGCTAACACTTCCTCCCTTCTTTAATAAGGCTAAGCACTGCCTTTCCCTGCATGAGACTAAGCATTGTCTCCCTCTTTGCATGAGGCTAAGCATTGCCTCGCTAATTGCATAAGGCTAAGCATTGCCTTTCCCACATGAGATTAAGCATTGTCTCTTTCTTTGCATGAGGCTAAGCACTACCTCCCTTCTTTCATAAGTCTAAGCACTGGCTTTTCCTCAAGATTAAATACTATCCCCATTACGCTATCTAAGACTTGGCACTATCCTCTATTCACCTGGGCTAAGCACTGACCTCATCTTAAACAAGACTAAGCCTTGTCTTGTTTCATCTCGCATATGACCAAGCATCATATCTTTGCGTTTCATGGGCTGAAACATCGCCATTTTGTCCAAAGGCATCACAGTCCGAAGGCATCATCCTCATATCCGGGAGACACCATTCTATGGCGTGATGATCTCTCAAAATTGCACATCATCATTCAAAGGCGTCGTAGTCTAGAGGCACCATCCTCATAGCCCGAGGATATCATTTCATTGCCTGCGAATCCCTTATTACACGATTCATGGCCCGGGACGTCATAGTCTAAGGACATCATCCTCACCATCCAAAGACAACTTTCATGGTCCAAAGGGAATCTGCATCATGTTTAAATTATCGCAATAATCCATATATACTTGCATGCATCGTGTTTTAAGTTTTGCAGGTAATCCAAGAAGTAACCGTTCTTCAAACGGGAGCAATCTTCGCTCCGGTTTCTGTTCATAACATTCACATCCTGCAATTGTTTCAAACATAACCGACCACCATCAATTACTCGTCTTTTACTTTATGACCATTCAGATATTTGCTCTGTGATACATCCATAACGTTTCAAATTCACATTCACGACTTTACATAAATTCATCCGATACAATCCCACCCAAAAGAACCCTTTCCGAAATATACGACCATTCCGATAGCAACTTCATCGGTTTCGTTCACCGTTGGATCCAGAACTACACACGGCCTGATTCCCGTAACACTAGGGATATGTAGGCAACTCAGGAACTAGGGTTCAGCTCCCATTATTTTCCAAATCACATCATCCCTTATTCAATTCAGTCAAAATTTATTCACCATTTTTTCTTTACCCGACAATTCTTTCATCATTTTCGGGTAAAAAGAGACAGATGTTGATACCCAATTTTGCCCTCATAGTTTCTCAAATAGTATATATACTTTCAAAACATCATTTTTTTAGTTTACAAATCTATACAAGCATTTTCCATAATTTGTTGTAATTTTTAGAGCTTTAAAATTAATTTTCTTGCATTTAAATCACATAAATATTTAGTATTTATTTCTTTAAATTATTTGTGATGATTTAATCATCCAAAATTACCATTTTTGCATCCCTATATATGTATCATAATATTTTCACTTCATTTTTATATAATTACATTAGAATTTTAAAGCTATTTGCACAATTTTGCAATAATAGCCTATATTCATATACAAATACTCCTTATTTATATTATTTGCATCAAAATAGCATTTTTATATTTTTATAATAATGAATTATTATTTTTAATCATTTTTATGCATAAATACTTTTTTTATTTATTTATTAATTATTTTAAATAAATTTAGTGTATTTAAATAGTAGCCCAACCTCTAAACCAATTTTTAGACCAAATTGGCCCAATGACCTAAGCCCAATGACCCCAAACCCAACCCGGTCGGACCCTTCTAAAATGACCCGCCTCAGTCCCTTTTTAAAATCCTAGTTGTTGATCTCTAAGATCAAAGGCCCACGATTAACCCCTCATTTTTAATTACTCCCCCCACCTAAACCCTAGAGATTCATTCGTCTCTTTACAACCGCCTTCACACTCTCTCGAACCTTCCCCCTTCTTCTACGAACCCTAGCCGCTGCATCTCTCAACCTCTCCAAATGCGGCTCTAAAATGGAATCAACCACTAATTCACTTATCTTATTGGTCTTCTCTCACTACTGGTCGTCCATTTGTGGCGTTACTTAGGTGTTTGCCTAAGTTTGGCAAGTGAGATCTTCTGAGATCGGGCTAGAGTAGATTGAACCCTTGATTATGAGCATTATTTTGTCTATATACACTCAGTACCATGCTATGTGAGTCTGATTCAGTGAGATCTCTATTGATTTGTGTTCTCCCTCTTAAACTAGGGTTTACCCGTTTTCTCTCCTAAATTGATCTGAATCGATTTTTCATGCTTTCTTTCCTTATTTTAGGTTTTATTTACTGTGTTTCCTTGTTTAATCGTCCAATTTTGTTACTATATAAACCCCTCCCCATTCCCCTTTAGGATAGACCGAAATCAATATACTCTCACTAAAATTGGAACTTTGTTTTGTGATTCCCTCATTCTCTTGTTCTGTACTTTGTTCTTGGCTGGCTGAAAGCCAAGGCCATTGAGATTCTATTGTTCAAACTTTCTCTTGGTGCGAGCATTGCCCGGGGTTCTTTTGAAGCTCTTGGGAACTTTGACGCATTGAGATTCTAGGTTATGGTGGATCTTTTGTTCTTTATTATTGTCCATTTAACTGGTAAGTCACTTGACCTTTTGCAATTTCATTTTTATATGTCTCTGATTTGCATGTGTTCTCACTTCTGAAATCTATGGCTTAATGTGTCTCTAGGTTACTTTTATGCACAACTCTGTTAACGTTGCACTCATTTTAAGTCTCTTTAGCATTTAACTTCTCCTAATGCGGCTAGTTCTGAGATTGTCTATGTCTAACTTGGATAACCTGAACCTTCCTAAGCTCATTTGGCTAGTGTATTGATGCTTGAGTGTTCATGAATATGCTTACCTGCTTTGTCCTGAATCTCTGTAGTGAATTCCTCACATTAGTAATAACCTGTGACTTGTTTCTCTGCTATTTTTATCACTCAGCATGCTTACTTGATCCCATACCCCTTTAGTGATTGTTTGAGGTTTTAGAACAGTTACCTCAACTTGTTTTCCCTACCATGTTTTGAACTGTTTCATGATATTAGGATGAATCCCTAACATAACCTGGACCTTCTTTAGTTAATTAGTCTACTGTGTCAATACCTGAATGCCTACATTTGTTATTTGACATGATGTTTACTCTGTTCTGAATCTTTGCAATGATAGTCTTACATATGTAATGTGTTCTAATCGGTGCTAAGACCTTTACTATCAACTATGATCTAATCCCTCACAGCATGTTTCTGTTTTGCTTAGTCTTATTTCCTTAATGACTGTTTGAAACCTTTAGAATGTCCATCTTAGCTTGTGTTTCCATACCATGTTTGACATAATTAAGACCTTTAGTCTTCAAATCTCTAAGTCAATGCCTTATTTAAACTTGTTGGTATTATGCACCTGTGTATGATAACTTCTGTCAATCTCGCAAACTTATTTCTCCCCTAACTCTTTCAATATGTGGTTGTTTATCTGCTATTTTGCTAAGTGTTGAAATCCTGCTGAACTTGTTTCTAAGTCATGTGACCTGTTTGATTAGCTGCTCTGTATGCTCGGCTTTGCTATGTCTACTTTAATCTATAAGTGCATTTCCTCAACTCCTGTCCCTCAACCATCGTCCACTCTCCTTCATCTGTTACCTATGCTATTCTGAACCTCTCATTCTTGGCCGGTTGAAAGTCAAGGCTGCTAAGGCTTTTACTGCTGACCTTCCTAGTATGAGAACTGCTCGGGGTCTATTTGAGACCCTTGTGAACTTTGACATACTAGGATTTGGGTCTTTAGTCACTTTCTCTACTACTAAAACCTGAATTATCCCAATTCCTTCTTCCTATTGTCTAATGAACATGTAAGCTGGTTGGGTAATATGGTTGCTCTATGATTGTGTGATTTGGCTTTGAGCTATTCTATGGATTCTGAGTTGTGCTGAGGAACATGGTTCCTTGTTGAAAATCTGGGTATACCACGAGAGAATTGTTGAAGGCCCAAACAGTGCTAGGTATTTCTTTTGGGCCCGTTGTGGGCCTACTGTCATTATTTGTATAATATTTATAATCTTATTCATTATTGGGCATGTAATAACTTTGTAATAAACAATTGGGGTGTTGGTAAAAATGGGAATGTGTAACTTCTGATGTTTGTATGCGAGGGTAAAGAAAGATTCCTATAGGATTCAATTATTTATTTGCTATATATGCCTTTCACTCTTTATGTGCACTGTAGAGATCATGTCATTAGGAGAAGCACACACTCACACTACTTGCAAAGCATGAGCTCAAATGATTCAATTATCCGTGTTACTACATGTTATTAGAAAACCTACCCATAGGAAATAAATATCGTTGAACTTTAGTTCAATTTGCATTGCGACAGCATCTCCACTAGAAATCATGCCTATAGGATTTCAATCATTTCATTTGTTACTGTATCGCACTGTTCACCTAGCAAACATGCCTATAAGGTTAAGGTATAATAATAATATCAGTTCCAAGTGCCAACCGTTAGAGATCCTGTCTATAAGATATAACTATTCGTCTTAATAATTATTAATGTTGCACTTCTTGACACTGTTTATTGCTCACTTAGGACGCTGTCAAAAGCGTGAGTAATTCCGGGCTTTATCCAATAGATTTCATTGTCACTTAAGTAAATCACTTAGACACAGCATCTGTAGGTTAAATAACTGGAAATCTGCAACCTCAAATCAGCATGCAACAATCGTGTAATTATTTGGAGATGAGCAGCACCTTGCATCTGAAATTATCTGCATGTTTTAATTCAAAGTAACGTAGAGATCATGTTTATATTGCTTAAGGTTTTTAGTTCTGAACAGCCTAACATGAAAACCTGTTTCGCGTGCATTTGTTGCTAAGTGTGGAGTCTAACTTGAGCCCTTAACTGTCCATATTTGCAGTCCAATATGTGTTTTGTATGTCGCCTAGTCTTGGAATTTTTGAGCAGCCTAAGTAAGGTCTAGAACCACCAAGTAGAGGTCCAATACCTCCTGGACCATAGGTATGGGAAAGGTAGTGCACGCATAGAGCACGACATAGAATTGAATTAGAACGCTTTTAGGTAAACAATTTTAACATAGTAATTGTGTAGCAGGAGATGATAGTTTGTGCCCGCTGAATAATATGAGTAACTCCCTACCTTAAGGGAGTTACGAAGTATTATTTATGTTGCACGAGGTGATCCTTTAGGCTAAAAAATTTAGCCCCCCCCCCCCCCTCCTTTCTATGTTTGCTATTAGAATTGGAATAGTTGTATCTCTATATTCGTATTAAGATTTTTGTAATAAACTTCTTTGACCTTTATATTCTCTTTGCTTATTTGATAACTTACCCTAATCCACATAATTTTAAGTTCGGCCGAGACCCATAGTTGTGGACCTCGAAGAGTGCCTAACACTTTCACTTTGAGGTAATTTGAGCCCTTACCCGATCTTTGATGGCGTTAACTAGTCAAACAGAGTTATCTGCACAATAGGTGCCCTAACGCACCTTAAAAATTATTAGGTGGCGACTCTTATTTTAGCACTCTATCTCCCACTCTAAAAACATGAGTTGTCATACATCGAGGCTCGCTTTCTCTAGAAAATGGGGCGTGAGAGTCGCATAATGGACCACAGAAATGCCCTGTTCTGTAATAATTTTTCTTCAACTCCCCAAAGCTCTATTTAACCCAAAAAGTCTGTACCGCAATTTCTACAACCCTCAAATACATAAGCCTAACTCGGCACCATGAAACTCGGTGTTTTAGGTAAATTTTTATAGGGCCTTACATACATTATGTGGCCCCCTTGACATTAGTGTTTCCCTCCCATGAGTAGAGCGTTCCTGCCACCGTTGAGGACGGAACCTTCCCGTCGATGGAGGAGATAATTTTGCGTAACCCCGATTCTAGATCTGATTTCACCAAATCACCTGATGCTGAACCTGAAGCCTTTTCGGATAGTGATGACGGTGAAGGAATTGGTAGAGGTTAAGGCTAAGTTTGGACTTCCCAATCATATTGAGTTAATTCCGGGTAGGTGGGGCACGGTTCAGGTTCACCGTCATGGGTTTTGCGCCTTCTACGCCTACCCCTTCTAAATCGGCTATTCCCTTCCTTTTCTATCGTTGGGCGAGGAGTTCTGTCGCTATTACGGCGTTTGCCCAGCTCAGCTCGTGTCATACGTTTACAAGCTTATAAAGATGCTTACCAAATT